>BLKR01000884.1:0-221276 GCA_011170035.1 Teleogryllus occipitalis | reverse complement strand
TCTTGCGGCAGGACCAAGAAAGACGCAAAAAGTCGTGCCGAATTCCATCTTGGAGATACTACCCTCAGCCGCCACGTTAGAAAAACCCGAGTATAGGGGAGGTGAGGCTCAGGATAAATTCGCCTCGAGGCTCCGTCACGCTGGCTGCGC
Source organism: Teleogryllus occipitalis (assembly GCA_011170035.1). Taxonomy (NCBI): domain Eukaryota; kingdom Metazoa; phylum Arthropoda; class Insecta; order Orthoptera; family Gryllidae; genus Teleogryllus; species Teleogryllus occipitalis. The sequence continues at coordinate 221,126 of BLKR01000884.1, read as the reverse complement.
TCCGCACCAGCGATCTCGTTGGCGGATGCTGCACGCGCGCCAGGTTCAAAACCTGGCCACAGCACCTACCTCCTGTCGTATTACACACTTACAATTGCACTACAACACCACACACGTCGGAGTACTAGTTGGGAGCTTACAGCTTGTCCTGGTTGGGGCGGTGTCCCGTTGGTGGGACACCTGAAACCGACGTCGGTCGGTTGGCGCCGCATCTCGCCATTCAGCGGGGGAATATCACCACTACCTCCCGCGATAAAAACATGCGCACAATTACGGGACTAATGATCTTAGCCGTTAACGCGTTCAGATTCACCAATCTGAACGATTACGTTCCAAATTCGCAAGACCCCGAGATCGAAAGGGGAATATTCATTTAAGACAAAATCCTTTGAATAAAGTGTTATTCACAAACGAACAGACAGGCAGATGGACAGACAGTCCGACATTCTGAAAAAAAACACTTATTTGTTACCAAGGGACTTCAAAACGTGTAATTCCTTTAAAATCTCGACAACGATTTTCTGTAACATGAGGTAATTGCATATACGTACGTATACGAGAAAGTAAAAACAAACAGATTGTTTTATAAGAAAACAACTTACATGAAAACAACAAACAAACAGATGATACAGTTTTTTGCTTTAACTTTCTCACTTCCACTTACTCAGTAGAGAGAAAGATATGCAATGCTGCGCGAAAAACGGCTAATTTTCGGCAGAAAAACTCATTACAGGGCCCTGGTAACGAAAAATTCGATAAATTCAAAAACTAAATTAAGGACAAAATACTCCAACACGTAGTGTAGCCAGAATCAGTGTTTTGTGGGTTCTTGAAAGAGGAAAATCGAATGACGGCAAAACGTTTGTCCATGTGTAAACAACGGTAACTGCTAAACCGTTCAGCCGATTTTCTCCAAAATTGATATTCCCCAATCGATCTGATTGATGTCGCGGCCCCTTGAATTTAAAATCGATATTTTTATTTTGGGGGGTAATTTACATGAAGTCCTTGGGACGTTTTCAAAATTTAAAAAAAGCTGGCACCATCGATTTTGATAAATTGTGTTCTTAGATAGTGTAAAAGGCGTTTCAGAGAATGGTACAGGTCTCATGTTCGTTAAATCCCTAGTTTTTCGAAAATAGCAAAAAGTCAAAATTTTTTGACATCTTCCTACAACTACAATTACGAAGATACGGATTTTCCGCCCATGAATGAAATCTGTTCCTTAAGGGTAGATTTTGAAATGAGTGCTTGCACAATTTTTCAAAAATTTGAGTACTTTTCGCGTAATTTTGAGTGAATGCACAGGCAAGAACGTACGTGTTGTTTCAGCACCATTAACACCGCTAGTTAGAATCGTAGTGAACGTGATCTGTTTGCAGGTGTTCGTGGCATTTTCGCCCATCGGCGGGATCTTGGGGGCCGTGTCGCACTACTTCTTCTTCATGGAAGGCAAGCGATCCGAAACCGACGAAGAGTTCCTGCCTACAATCATTAAATAGAAACACCGCCACACTCCGCGTGAAATCGGCGAAGAAGCTGGAAAGAAATTCTCGTGATTGCGCTCGGATGTGTTTTATACAATACGACAGTTATACCTGCTGGCTCATTTCTTGTTCCTTTCTGTTGTAAGTATTGTATTATGTCAAGAAATGCGAATAAAATAGTGTATTTTATGGCAATGGTGACAGTGGTATCATAAACGGCGCGACATCCAGATGAATCAACCAACAGATCAAATTATGCTGCTGACCTCCAGTGGCAGCTGGAGCCCCAACAAACTGGAGATCTCAGCTCTATCGAATGGTGGAAATGTAATCTCCAAAATTCAGAACACTAATATAATATATAATACAACATAAGAAGTTCGTGTATAATAAATTAAAACTAAGTTTAACAAAAGTCTATATTGTAATATTACATAACTTTATGCGTAGTGTTCGTTTCAGGCACATCCACCTTCCGCGCGCGTGGTTCTAACTTTGATTGGGAGCTTAAGTTTTAGTTTTAGTTATGCATTGAGACAATTGACGGAAATAGAATTCTTCCAAAACAAAAAGATCTTGGTTTCGAAAATTCGGTGATCACACTCCAGCACTTTGCAACGAGCACTATTGTTTGACCATGTTTTACACAAATAAAATTATTTAATTTCGAAAATTTCACTACTCTGGTGTGTCTGTAATACTGAAATATCCTTCCACCCACACACTCGTATTCCCACCAGCGCTCTCCGACTGTATAGAAGAATTTTCCTAAGGATGAGCCAAAGTGACAGTTCGCGTAACAAGTGAACATCACATGTAATTCAGAGAAGTATCCCTCCACCGCGACAGCTGTTCAACCACGCCCCTTCATAAAGTGCTAATGGCTCCTGTGAAAACATCCCTATGGAGAAGTCTAAGAGTTTCGCTGAGGTATATTGCACGTACGCGAATCCTAGAAATATTTAAATTTAATTACGTATGTGGAAAATCTCTTAACATACTCTCACAACCAGTAAAAGAAAACAGTCACGAATGTAAATAGAAGGAAAAATGATTTTAAGCCGGAAACACGTGCGACGGTACGCATCTCGCATCCGAGTCTCGGATTTAAAATAAACATAAAATTTATAACACAAAAAATAAATTTAATGTACTGTTTATAGAAAAAAGAATTTTTACAGAAGATCACATACCACTGCACATCCGATTTCAATTATTTCTCGCGGCGCACTATATTTTTGTCGGATGAGGACATCGCAAGAGGGAGCGTTGAAGCCATTTACAAGTTAGCCAACTGCAAACGAACGAATGCAGGAAGGGAGTCCAATGGGCTCGAGGGCACAACGACCACAGAACCTTCAATTATGTTGCCAGCAGCTGTCACTTTGGCTCATCCTTAGGAAAATCGTTCTATAACTGCAGGCTGCTGCAGCCGGAAATATGCACCCACCGTGAAAGACAGAAAGGGACTTTCTTCCAGAGCGGCCAACGTAACACAGAGAAATCAAGTGCATATTTTGAATCGACAAACCTAATATCAAATGAAAACAAATTCTCCAAGCATTATAAATAATGCATTCAATACCGTCAATAATTGACTGAACTTGTGTACTTTCAATAACACACGAAATTCAGAAAATTAAGTTGCAGCTAGTGTCAGGCGAAGACAGAAAATTGGGATTTTCTTCGGAGGTCGCGCAGCGCTCGACGACAATACCCCCACCCACTAGTTGAGCAACCGAAGGCCCTATCGAGCCCTGTGTTGAAGCATAGAGTCAAAGAGTAAATGCATTAATAGAGCCAAGAGCGTGACATGGTGCAAAGCCTGGGAGTGGACCAGACACCGAAGAGAGCATTCATCGGGTGCTCTTTGGTTTTATATACATTGGTATTGCTGCAATATATTGAATATTGAATTCATTAAAAGGAAAATGTATATTTCTAAGATATTACCAAATCTTTTTCGATTATCTGGGGGTTGTGCAACCGTGCAACCTACGCACGAGCCGACACTGCTGACCTCTCCGGAATCTATGGGCGGTCATTGGTGTAATCGCCAGGTCGTACGTAAGGGCGTCGTATTTATTTGACCACTTCCTTGAAAGCGTCCTTCCTAGCAGCTAAGGCCATTCTGACAAGAAAATTATTAGTCTTTTTTTGAATGAAACGCTCTTGATATACAGGCACGAGTCTCTTGCAGGTCACATATTTTGAAGGCAAGTTGCACTAAAATCGTTATATCTGACTGTGAAGTCGGGAGAGTGTAAAGAATCGAAATAAATGTATAATACGACAGCTTTAACGACGACCTATCGAGACTTCTGAAACGAGCTTTTCAAGTCGAACAAATTGATGCATTTTCCAAAAGCAGCACGATGAACTGTCCCTATTTTTTGTCCTCTTGATTTTGCTAAGTTTGGAGCTCGAAACTATATTATGTAAAACTTTGTATAAATTTTAATGTAAACACCACAACAGCGGAGAAAATTTAATAACATCATTGTAAAATAAAAAATGATAATACGAGGGTTGGTGCATAAGTCATGGCAACTAGCTTTTTTTTCTTTGAGATTACGAGCACGTTTGGAATATATGAAATATACACTTGAAAGGAAAAGATGTGAACCTCGTGCACGGACATTTAACGACCAAAATTGTGTTTCTCATATTTATTAGGGAATTTGAAATGACAGTATTGGTTTCGTGATCCAAAACATTTTAGTTTATTACACGAGTTCACATCATTACAAATGAATTGCATTCCTCTTTCTAAAGGCCCGATTCGGCAGATGCTGGTATTAGGCACTTGCCGTATCGGTCCGCTCACTCACAGGTCGTCATATGTGTAGCTGAAAACTGCTTGCTTCGCGACTTCCCAGAAACTCTCCTACTCATCTCACGACTATCTGGAATGGAAGAGCAGTGGCGGGATTCAGGGGGGGGCAAGGCGGGGGAGGGGCAACTGCACCCCTAATGTTGGGACAATTTTTTTTAAAACCTTTCATTTCGAGGACCTTCAAATTTATATCATAAACGATTTACTTTCTTAGTAATAATTAAGCGAACAATCATTTTATTAAGCTGAAATAATAAGATACACGAATAAATTTGTGAAATTTAGCTCCATATTAATAAATCATCTTTCAATTATATTGCTTTTAAACGTTATTTACTTAGAAATTTAAGTTTCGTCACTAAAATCACGAGTCATAACACTCGAATTAACATAATTGTATTATGATTAAATAAATTCTTCCCATTCTTCCCCTTTTACAAATTTCCTAGCGGTCTTAAATACTTCAAATGCCGAAATGTAGATGCTTCTCACGAAACGTTTCGTGGGTTCGCGGTGCGATAAAAAGCATTTTTTTTTTTTTCGGAATTCCGTGTAATCTGTGGAACCATAGTCGGCAAACTGAAAGTTTTAGGCCGTTGTCCATGTAGTAAAACGATTTTCTTTAACAGATCTTCAAAAAAGAAAAAATTTGTCAACGCTGCGAAACGTACGGATTCAAAAAAAATTGCCGACTAATTTTCCTGTGATCCGGCAGTTCTAGCGTAAACATACAGTGTGTTAGAGATTAAAAACTACGCGTTTATAATTTGTGAAAAAGTGAGGAAGAAAAAGTACGTGCATGATGTTGTGTAAACCGGCTTATTACATTATATATTGTATGTTTTTCAATTATAATCTTTGATATAATGTAACTAATGCATGATTTTGTTTTAATGCCAAGTGTACTCAGACAAAAAAGCGAACCTGTTATCTCAACTGAATATTTTCTGTTATATTCAATGTTATAATAATTTCACTTTTCTGTTATTATAAAGTTGAATCTGTTGTTTTAATCATAATGTAGGTTCCATTATTATAACAAAAATGTTTTTTGCACAACTGAACAATTTTTATTACAAATTCATAATAAACACTAAAATAAATGCACAGAACTGTTGAAGCTGTTTTCAAACGGTATTTAAAGTCAATGTGATTTAAAGACGGGGAAATAGTAAAAATTGTTTTAATAGTAGTTACAGATCAGCAATCGAAAGAAGTGGTCCTGTAGAATGGCACAGACATTCTCGTTCTTGTTAGTTTTCTAATTTATTTGGTCTGGGTCAGCTTTACAATCTTACCCCATCCTCTTATCGGCTGCAATCTATCGCTGCACAATTTTTTTTTTTAATTTCAAGTTTTCGGTTTCCTAATGGTAGAAACGAAATATTATTTTAAGAATATTAAAAAGCACAAAATTCGTCTATAAGGAAGTTTTTGTTGAACACGTTTGAGCCGTTTTTAAGAAAATAAGCGTTTAACTGTTACTGTAAATGCAAAATTTGGAATTTTTTCACAAAAATATTTTGAGTTTTCGAAAATTTTCATTGGAAGTCATTTGAAACTTTTCCACTCACAAATGCAATATTGTACACAAATAGCTGAAAATATGTATATTAAAGACGTGAGTGATATTAAAAAATTACATTTGTGTATTTTTTTAACAAGGAAAAGAATGCAGCGAAATGACTTTTATGTCATCTTAAACAGTGCGTTAGCATTATCCGTACGAAGAGTGTGAAGGAAAAATTTGGAGCAGTTTTTGAGAAAATGTCATTTGAGCGTTTCTGAAAAAAGCGGAATTTTTAGCTCGTTTTCGAGAAACTTTAGATGACATCATTTAAAGCACATTTACTCGTAAATATAATGTGAACAAATCGCCGCTAATGAAAATATGGACGTGAGAGACAAGTTAAACAATTACTTCTTTGCAATTTTTGGAAAAGAATAGAGCAATATGGCGTTTGTCTTATCTCATAAAGTACATGTAGCCGTACCCCTGCATAAAGTTTTATGAGAACATTTTGAGCCGTTTTTGACAAAATCTTGGTTTAGTTATTTTTTAAAAATTACACGCAATATTGCGTGAAAACTACTTAAACTTTCAAAAAAATTTGCATGACCTTAATGAAAGAACTAATTATGAGCAACAAATTTCATTGAAGAAAAAGTTTGTATCTTCAATTTTGTAGTTGTAGGAATTTGTCGAAAAAATCCAAATTTTGCAATTATCGATAATTCAGAGTGAACAGTGAAAATTCGTCCTATGTCACCTTTATAAGTGTATTTTTCTCAATTATTACAAGAAAAATACAGAAAAAATTGGAGCCATTTTTTAAAAAATATTAAAAATATGGCAGGGGCTTCATGTAAAGTAGCCCCAAAATTTAATGAATGTTTTTCTGAACCGCAGAGCTTCGACTGAAGCCAGACTGTCATGGGTTTCTTCAATTTGGGAAAAATCCTACGCGTGATTTAGGTGCTTGTGTTGTTCACATGGTAAACCAGACGGAAGGAAGGACAGATGGACGGACGGACGTTTTATCTTCAATCGACTTTTCGATATTAAAGACCCTCAAAACGAATTTTGGCTACCCCATGTATTCGACGATATTTTTCCCTACATTTAGCAACTGGAGTTTTTCGCTTTTTTATTATTAGGGCATGGCAATAAGAGTTTTTCTGCCGAAAATATTCGCAGTTTTAAAAATAAAAAACACGTTTCGCGTTGTAGGGATGTGAGTGGTAGAACGGGAGTGAAGGAAACTTTCAAAAATCGTATTTTAATGTTGGAGTTATAGTGTTGTCATTTGATGGACTCATGTGTCATTTGATATAGGACAGCTTTTTACTATCTTATTCGGGGGATCCTTTGCCCCCCCCCCCCCCAATAAAAGATCGGAAATCCCGCTTCTGTGGAAGAGCATTATTTTCAAGAGCATCCACCAATTCCCTGAGACATTATCGAGCAGTTCTCTCGTGAAAAACGGCTATCTTTGTGCATGAGAGCTGGTCGAAACGGGTTAAATTTACCTCGCACGGCGGCAGTCAGACAACGGATTTCACATTGCTCTCTGTGCTAATAGAGACACTCACAGAGCCATTTGTTGTTGTGAACTTACAGTAGTACAGTATTTTTTTCAGGCGACAGATAAAATTTATCCGCTAACATTTCTTTTAGAAAACAACAACAAATAGTTGCCATGACTTCTCCCCCAACACTCGTAGAAAATTGTTTCTTCCTTCATGTATCTTCAACCTCTAGATCTAACTGGTCAACTTCCTGTGTTCTAAAGAGACTACATAAATGTATTTCAAAACAGAAATTAATCAGATTTTTTACAGATTAAATCAGGTTTGTGGTCGATGTTTCTTTGTATTTCTATGTAAAAATAATTTATAAAGCAGTAACAAGTTGTATTAATTTTATATGTGATATATATTGAAAGTTTTGATAATTAGTCAGAATTAGTTGGCGATGCCGACTGCGGCTAACAAAGAGATTGGGACACTGAATGAAGGACGCGTAGACAAGAACATTTCCGACAAGCCGTGCACACGTCGTCCTCAACTTCGATTGGGCATGGGCCCCGAGCACTATAGATAAATACTATAGATCATATAATATGTTCAATAATATAGAGATGAATATTCCATCGATCAGTTTATACTGAAGCAGAATACACTATAGATCAGTTTTGAATATTTTCTACAGATTCAATGAATATACCATTGATGAAAAAAATACCTTCGTTTATTGTAACAATTTATACATCATAACTTTGTAATTTATTCATATTTTTTAATTTAATTTGTTAATATTTTAATGCTTTAGTATGAGTCCGAATTAAACGAATTATTTTAGCAAATGCTCGTTCGTGGCACATAGCGAAGTCGCTAGCCTTTCATTACCGAGGGTTCGATTCCCGTCGAATCTCATGTGAAATTTGTTCCAACAAAACGAGTTTGGCTGCTTCACAAGGGCTAGTACAACCACTGTGAAGTGTCCTAAACCCCACCCCTATCCTTATTCCTTCCCAATTTTGGCCACTGGATAGTGACGCAGAAGCGCGTAGCAGGAGGCGCGTACGCGGAGATGCTACCTGGCGGTCCTCTGGACAACTGACTGCGACGTGACGTGACATGACATATTAGTAATGGAGGATTACTCCCCAATCGCGCATATTAATGGAGGATTACTTCCCAACGCAAAGCGCTAAACGCTCCGCAAGGGGCTTGGAGACGCGTTGCGTCAAGTTGTAAACGCAATAAATTTTTTTAAAAATGCTGAAAAAGATTTACAATACTAATATTAACGCTGCCTCAAACCCCCGGCCCGTTTTATCGTTACGTACGTAATTCAAGGATGATCCTTGATGTGCTCTTTTTGTTCACGAACGGACAAACGGTCGTTGCGGAGAAAAAGAAATATAGAAAGAAAAAGAAAAATACAACACTTTTGGTGCACCTGGTGAAATGGTATCAATCGCTTTTTCCCCCCACACGAATACATTTACAGCCCTCTCGGGGGTCATAAAATTTATTATATCAAAAAATTCTTCAAAGGCATTTGCTACGATGCAGGTCTGACAAGGAGGAATTACTTCATTAAATTTCTTTCCTTTGTTTAATGGAATCTTTTGGCTATTCTGAGCCCACTACTTCTTAACGATTAGCCAAAAAATTAAGAATTGAGGATTATCTGAACTATAAAATGATTTCATCATATTCATAATTCTTTCTCAAACTTCAGTTCATATCTCGCCTATTTAAAAATCGTATTGAGTAGGGAAGGTATTTGAATATTTATAGTCTTATTCCTCATTCTCCTGAAATTGTATATGCTCATTCAATTAGCCTATGAGCTGCACGAAATGCATTTGATCTTGTAGATAATTTTGAACCCAGAAACTAATATTTAAATTGTGCTGAATTTACAATTATATGTAATTGACTAAAACAATTAATTGTGAAAAGAAGTGTGACATAAATATGAAACCAAAAGAAGTTTGAAAAGTGAGGAGGTAGAAATATTAAACCTTGTTAAATGGTAGCTACTTTCATTTGCATTAGTATGCATGGATTTTCATATTATGAGTACTCAATAAATGTCTTACGTCGCATGTGGATACGAACATTTGGTGTATGCAAAAATAAAGAAAGAAAGAAGAAAAAACCATGTGAGAAAATCAGGTGTGTGAAAGATTATGTAGTAATGGAGTACGTACTACATTATTTTTTATATTTATTACCACATACCTTGATGCTTATAATACCAACAGAATAAAATGTATTGTTCATTTGATTACTTGTTCTTTTTAATAAGACATCCTTATGTAATACAGTCTTCCTACAATTGAACTGGGTCGTTAGCAAAGAAAATGTTTTAACGTTTATCAATATGCGTCATCCCGCGTTTTTTCATTAGTTATCATGGAAGCCACACGGAGATATACCACGTAGCTCGATGACATACTTCAGGCTCCGAAAATTTTGTATTTAATGAATCATTTGTTATTTACGAATGCAACATTTCGTTCTCTTATTATTGCTTATCATTCAGGTGTTAAAAAAATATTTGCGATCAATTTTTTGTTACTATTCAAAATAAATCAATTTTCTCTTATAACAAGTTTACAATAGTATAATTGCTTTGGAGTAACGAGCGCCCCTACATTCTACAGAAAAGTGCAAAGCGTTAGTCATTTGTTGTTTTTCCTCATGGTATGGTATGAGAACGGGAGATGACGTTTGTTGAGGTTAGGCGAAAGAGAAACGGTTAGAACATTCATAAAATGTTTAATTTATGCAAGCCACTGGATATCCTGTGATCTCAAGAAGCGCGTTTCTAGTCTAATGCGCAGTGTTCCTTAGTGTGGTGAACATGAATTCGCTGTTGGATAACGATTCAGCTGTAGCTGAAGAAATGGTACAGTATTATATTTAGTGACATACGACATTAATTTTCAGTTGCCTTTGCTCCAAATGAAGCTTCATTTGGCTTTTCTTTAACATATTTTAAAGAATTATGTTGTTGGAATGCTGGCTGCGTCGATTTTTGGATATATAATCCAAATTTGAGAAATGTAGTAGAGACAATGAAAGAAAATTACGTATTCGTGCCCATTTGTACATTTTTATGCGTTTCGGTTCTTTTGTAGATCAATATTTTCTTTGACTTGGCATAATAAATTACGTATTGACTATTTTCTAATCAGTATTGTGATTACCATAAAGATTTCACATTCATAATGTTAATTGTATGAAGTGTGTAACATTATTGTAGATAACGATTGTATTATTGTCTGAAATGTTATTAAATAATACTCTTTCAAAGATAGTTCTGGTTGTGTTCTCTCAAAAGGTCTAGTTTAGTGAAGAACCTCAACACGGTATAAGGTACTTGAGCACCGTGGAGGTATATTGATCTGAAGAAACAGTTAAATTAGCAAATTTCCCTGTATGAACAGATGCGAAACTTGTGTATGAGAAAGTATTTCTTGAAGATTCTATAAAATTGTAATGTGAAAAATTAGATGCTTTCAAAAGTAAGAGTTGGAAATTTCAGCCTTTCTCATTTATAATTGCTTTATTTGTTTAAACAGTTAATGTGCACTGAAGAAATAAAAGGTTTTCATATAATTAATCTTATTTTAATTTTGGAAGGGAAGGGCTATTTAGCAAATTATTTCTTAAATTTATGACAAATGCAGCTATTGAGACCATGATATAACTTAGTGCTTTGTGAGGGGTCAATTGTAGATGTATTCAGGTTGGTAATGTACAAGGGCAAAGGAGGTATTAAACAATACTCTATTAAAGGTATAATGAATTCTCCAAAGCATTAAATTTTTATCTCTAATGTATTTGTTTGCTAAATGGTCTGTTTACACTATGAAGGTCCAAAAAGGAATGTTAGGCAAACCTATAGGACAGTATTCTCCGTTTTGGAATTGAAGTTAACTTGTGTTTATGTAAAGAATGAAAGGGTAAAGGTTGGCTATAATTGATTTGAAGAGAGAGAACACACTAACCTCATTGTCATAATTGTGGGTGCTATTGTTTTTAAATGAACTAACAGTTGAAGTATTTTCTCCAATTTATTGAGGTTAATAAATTATCATATTTTCACATTTTTGTAGTTTAGAATTTTTTGAATGTTTTGCCAGAAAGTGCAAGCTTTAATCTTCAGTGTTTTTATAGTAAAATGTGAGATTTTTTAAAAAATAATGCTGAAGATTGTTTTTTGGTAGGTATTTCATTAAGAGTGTAATAGTCTCAAGTTTAAATCATATGATTCAAGTTTGACAGAACAATGAAGGGATGTGGAATTACTGCAACTGAATACAGTAATACTGTAGCATTATCTGAAATAATTAGTTCATTTATTGACCAAATTAACACAGTAACTGATAGGAGAACTTTATATATTATGCAAAATTTATTTCCCATATTTTTGAGGTAGCAATACTGTTATCAGTTATTTCATAGTATTTTCAGATCAGGCTGTCAATCCAGTAATTGTGTGTGTTATTTATATAATGGAAAAGTTGGTTTCAGTATTTTATTTCTGCTTTGTAAGGTAAAAGAATGCAAGGTAAAAGAATTTTAGATCGAATGAAGTGTAAAAATGAGCTTTTGCAGTATTGTTTACTTGGGAATCTACCATGAATTTGCTTAGAAGCGAAGAAATTAAATTAATGTGAAATGATATTGGAATTTCATTAATGTGCAATTGTACGTGAAATATAGTAAATAAAACTGTTTTAATAAAATTGTACAAATTTTGAAGGAAGTACGGAAAAGAACTAAAATAAATTGAACTGAAAGATTACTGAGTAATGTGAATAATTCTGTGAAATGCAGACTTTTAGCATTCAAAATGTTAAGAGATATTAATTAAAGATTAATATGCAAAGAGAGATTATAAAGAGAAATTAATATGCAAAGAGATTTTAAGAGATATTTATCAAAGATTAATATACAAAGGGAAATAATTATGCTGTTATCTAAAGATTACATTTGAAATAAGAAGTTAATTTTTTAAGATATACAAAAATAAAATATACTTAAATAATAATGAGCAGTTTTGTGACAGTCTTATTAATTTTGTCAGGTAGACCTATTATATGAATAATTAGAATATTAACCGAAATTACTTGTTTCACAATGAATTATTATGCCAAGGCTGATAAATTTTGGTTTTTAATTTTGTCAATTTATAAACATGCCACTATTGTTTACTCACCTTTTTTGTATTAAGATTACATTTAACCTGAACAATTTTGTTTTTGGAGAGATTTTTTTTTAAAGATTGTCAAGTGTATGTACCTTTCAAATTTCCAAAGAGTATAATGAATTAGTGAGAATGTAGGCCAAGCATGAAAGCAAAAGAGAATGTAAATATCGCTAATCAGATAGTTTTTTTTAATTTTGCAATTAGATTCATTTGTTACTTGTGAGGAACAAGATAAATGATTTACCATTCTTGTAATTCATCTCTTTGTTGGCTTGCTGTTATGGTTATAAAACATTTTTCAATCAATATTTGAACTAATAATCTTTAAAGAAATGGTTTTAGGATAAATGTATAAACAGTGCTGGAGCTAGATAGTTTTGGACCTGGAGCAATGCGTAGCCCCTCCCCCATTGAAAATGTGAAAGTTGTATCAAGAAACTGAGTTCTTTTATTTCAACAAATAGCAAAAATTATGTTTAAGCTATAAAATGACTGTTTTAAGGGAAAGTATTTAGTGATCGAAGAAGGAGAATTCTGGTGTCAAGGTATGTTATTAAGGCCCTTTTGTTGACCATACAGAAGGGAAGACGGTGTCAGTTTACAAAAACAAGACTAAGAATAAAATAGCAGCCACTGTGCTAAGAGTGGGAACACGGAATGTGAGAGGAATTACAAATAAAGAACAATAACTTAATTTAGAAATCATGAACAGGAATTTAGATTTAACTGTTATCTTGGAAACGACAAAGGAACCAGATCACTATCTAATTTACTCAGGTGTCGAAGAACAAGAACACACTGCAACAGCAGCAGCACTGCTAATCAAGAAGGAATGGAGGAATAACATAAAAGATTACAATTGGATATCTCCAACAATCAGAATAAGAATAGGAATTCACATGTTGAATGTAATATGCACGAGTAGAGGGAAGGTGGGAAGAAATGACTAGCTTTTTTAAAGAGCTATAGAAACTGATAGACATGACCAGCGAGGAGGAGTTCCTTATCATTGCGGGAGATCTCAATGCCAGAATTGGAGAAACCGAAATGCCTTCATGCAAAGGGCACGAAGGAGAAAACGCACTCGATGAAAATGAGAAAACACTATAAATTTCTGTTGGTTCAACATCCTAAGAATCACTAATAGTGTCTTTAAACAAAAGGAAAAACAGAAATTCACATGGGAGGCAAGAAATCCATTACACAGGCTAACAAAAACAAGGTTTCAAAAAACTTTGTAAATCTTGATTGACGATTTTTATAGTTTTTTGGGATGCTGAATCCACATCTAAACTCTGTTCCTTTCCATCACCCACAGTTCAGTCACAATTTGATCTAGTAAGATATGAAAAAACATGCTAAATATGCAATAAAAATGAAAAGTAAATGAATTTTAAAATGTTTACTTTATTTAAATGCAGAACTTTATTTAAACATAGAAGATGGCTTTATATTCTTAACATTACATTTTACAAAGGTTTTACATGTCACAGATATTTTCTTTGTCTCTCTTTTTTTAAAGTTCCTGATATAGCTTTTTCTCCTGTGCACTGTTTGCTGATTCTCTCGGTGAATTATCCAACAGTCCCATCATGTTGGTGTTTCAGTGACTCTGTTTACATTTTCCATCACTTTTATATCTTGATGAAAATGCTCACCTTGTTCTTCACTTTACTAAATTGTCTAGAAAGAAGGTCTGTTTAGAAAGTGAACCTTGAGGCTCATTAAATCCCAATTTTTTGAAAGCATGCAGTATATTGACAACAATTGATTGATAGTTTGGGTCTTTCTTGTTGCTTGTGAACTTATTTACAAACATGTTTAAATGGGGATTACACATCATTTATCTAATATCAGGCCAAACTAAGATACCCTCTTTTAATTTTGCTTCAGACAATTGCAAAAACTTTTCACAGAGGTATTTGAAACCTTCCTTTCACAAAGGTCTTCTCCTGTACACATGAATTGGAGTTGTAGCTGCTAACAAGTTCTTTTCCTTGAGTTTGGAACTAAGCAGTTCAGCTTTCTCATTCGTTAAGCTCAAATCTCTGACCAAATCATTTACCTCAGTTTGAGTAAACAACCAAGGTTCTACACTGTCTCCAGGACACTGAAACTCATCTTCAGCTAGTTCATCTTTATCATAGGATTTATCTCTTGACATATCCGGACTAACAGTTGCAATAGACACTGGTGGTTCAGGAACAGGCAGACCCGGACTCTGACCTATTGGCTGAATTGCAAATGGTAGGTTAGGGTATTGAATTACTTTTGTTTTTTGAGTTGTAACCAGTAACATCAATGCAATAAAAGTAGCAATCATCTGAATGATTACTTAGCTCCCTCCATTCTTTTGTAATGGCAAATCTAAAGGATGCTTTCTCCTTTTTTGACTTTTCTAATGCCTTCTACACAAATATAACATACCATTATGTGGCACCCAAGATGTGTTCGGATCACCAAGTTTAATTCCGAAATGTGAAAAACACAAAAATTGTAGTATTTTATCTTAATAGCAACAATGCAAACATGTGCGCCTCAAATAAAACAAACTCGGTCCTGCTAGCTCGGTCCCATTAGCTTCTCAGCTATGTCGAATTCAGTCACTGTCTGGAGGAGAATTCTAGCAGCCGGCTGCTCTGATCGGTAGTTTTCCGTGGTTTCTCCGATCAACACCAGGCGAATGCTGGAGCAGTACCCTACCAAACGGGCCACGGACCATGAGTGATCTGTCCTTCCTCTTCCTTGTCCTATCCTCTCCCCTTACACACACACACTTACATGAGCATGCACTACACTACAACATACTGCGGGAGACGGTCGGGAGCTTAGAGCTTGTCCCGGCTGGGGCGGTGCCCCGTTGGTGGGAGAGTCCTGGTTAGGGGGAAACCCCACTAGTTGACGATAGGTCGGCGCCAGATCTCGCTATCCAGCGGGGGAAGATCACATGCACTACACTAACGGGATTAATGACCAAAGCAGTTGACGTGCCCGGAAACACGAAAAAATCAATCAATCAATCAATCTGACTGTGAAACCACCATGCCTATCAATGCATGGGAGTAGAAGGGATCTCAATGTAGAAATATTTTATCAAAGCGTATCCTCTACTACATAGAATGTAAACGTGTACAAACATTTTCTGACATTCCAAAAATTTTTTGTCTAATTTTACTTTAGGGGATGTATGGGAAGATATAATCCTAGAGTGTTCTAAAATTTAAAATGTAAAAGATTTTACGCATTTAGGAGTAATTTTGTTTCAAGAGGGTGTGGATCAAGCCGATATTTTATGAAAAATTGGAAAGGGTTGACAGTTAATAAACAAATTACACTACTTTTGAGTAAGGATATTAGAACTGAAACAAAAATCTAGCTGCAGCTTTGATATGCAACATGCAGCTTTAATAAATAAGTGCGATATAATTAATCTAGAAACTAATCTGTTTGTTTCTAATTTTTTAATCAATTTTAAACTTCATAATTACCCTGATAGTTAGGTTGTGAATCAAATGCTGTCAAAAGCTTTTAGGAATATTCATTGATCAAAATCTAAGTTACAATAAACATGTACAGGATACTCTCGGCAATCAAATAAACTCCAATACATTCCTCTAAAGATGCTTTTCCAGATGTCTCAAAACTAGTGCACATTTATCAATTATAGCTTTATTTATTCTCACCTAGTATAATATTGAATTAATTGTTCCTTCACAAGAAATGTCTGAGAAGCAGACCATTAAACCAAGACAGGCTTGTAAAGAGTACTATGTTAATATGACATACTAACCATTAAAGCACTTTACATTTACAGAATATTACTGTTATAAAGAAATAACTATAATCATTATTTAGTTAGTACAAAAGATTTATTACTCTGGATATAGGAACTATCACAGAATGTATTCTGCATAATTTTTCAGTAAGTTCCAAATTTATGTAAAAGCAACTGATAAAAAGTCCTTTAAAACTTTCCTTAAGTGCTATTTTGTTGCTGTACGTTTACATAAACTAAATGGAGGTGGTATATTGTACAACCATTAGTTTTTGAGATTCATTATTTGATTTTCTTGGTGTCATACATGGGAAACTATTTGTTTTCTTTAAATAATGATTTTTAGAAACGTCTATCAAATAATAATAATAATTAAATATTCTCTGTAAATTAAATGTTGAAATATTTTACCAAAACCATCAGATAATTTTTACAATAATGAGGAAACTTATTAAGTTACATTTATTTTAATTTTTTTAATTTATTTAATTCATAGATTTGGAATCCTTTTAGGATTTATTCTGGTGTCTAGAATATCATGAAAAATGTTTATTATGTAACAAGTAATGCTACTACAGAATGAGCTCAGCAACTCCAAATGTGCATAATATAATGAAATAAAAAGACAATTGTTCATTTGGAGACACTGTGCCGATTCTGCATCAACCTTAACTTGTCCACATTATAAACATATTTTCATGAGGACATTCTAGATATAGGAATAAGTTTCAAGAGTTATTTAAGTGTATTCCAAATCTGTGAATCAAAAAATTAGAAAATAATTGTAGCTTCATTATGTTTTCTTTATTCACAAACCTGAAATTTTGCAGTCACAATGAACTGCTCATATATATATATATATATATATATATATATATATATATATATATATATATATATATATATATATATATATATATATATATATATATATATATATATATATATATATATAATATAAAATCCTTTAAAAAACCAGTTGCTATGTATAAATTCTTCTTGTGTTTTAGGACTCCCTGATGCTGCATTCGGATATCGGAGAGGAGTTTGAGGAGAGCACTGAGGCTATGCTCAAGAGCATATTGCGGGTGGATGTGGTGCAACTGGGGCAGGAGGATGATGATGACTTTGCAGGTTAGTTTATGGCAAAATGTCTGCTCTGCATCTCTGAACAACACTAGCCGTTAAACTCTAGGCAGGATTTTCACCAAAATTGATATCCCCCTATTAATGGCTAATGTTGTGACTATAAATATGTATGTGTTATAACTATAAATATCAGTATTACATGAATATATGTTCCCACCGCTCATGAATGCAAATTATTGTTCGCTTATGAATTCATATTGTTGACGAGTCCTCCAAATGTCCTTGTATACAAAGAAAGCATAAGCTCTTGTTTACCACCTCGTGACTCAGTGAGGAATGTGGAGAAACCATTGTGTGATTTATGCGGAAAACTTCTTTAAAAAAATAATGAAATTTGTTTGTAACATTGACGAAGTCATGTTACATGTGAGTGTCTGTTTCATCGGAAAAGTTGAAAAAAGTCTGCGAAATATCATTTTGGAAAGAGAACCCTTGGATGTCCACTTCTTCGTAGCCCTTGGGGCATCTACTAATGTACTAGAGGAGGGGTAACTGCCAGCCGCTGATCAGTGGTGAATTTTCACAGAAGCAAAGAAGAGTCAAGAAGAATTTGCTCTTCGGAAATGGGAACACAGAGAACGATGGTGATGTGAATCTGATGACAAAGAACATTGATGCTATGAATATGTTTAAAAAATGTAGTTTGTATGTAACTTACCTATTTTCCTTCAACATTTCATGTGGATTTGCCATGTTATGGTATAAAACTATTGCCTCATACCATAACATGACAAATATATTTGTACCTAAATGTGCACCAATTTTCTTTTTTCACCTAAACATGCACCTATTGTTTATAATTTTGGCACCTATTTTAGCACCTAAATTAGCAAATGTTTGCACCTAAAAAACCGACCTCTAATAATAACCAGTGTGAATACTTTAATGACTGAGGGGCTTTTCAGTCTATAAAATTAAGTTTTGTAAAGACAACCTAACTGGACAAAATTCGGAGAAAATCTTGGAGGATAATGTGCTGTTCATAGCCATTCTGGTAAAAGTGAAATTGTTCAACTTTTTAACTTTAAGTTGAAATTTCCTTCTTTATCATCTTCTTCACATCACAAGAGACAATTGATATTTTCTTTTATTTGCAAATGTTTAGATCAAAATTTCATTAAATATGACTCATGAATTTCCTTAAAATCTTAATAACTATCTGTAGAAGTTTGCTTTACAAGATTTACTTGCCTTTTGGTTAAATTTGTTTTGATTTGATTGATTTTGGTTGAAATTGTGTGCAAGAATACATTGAGGGAAGGAGATGGCAATGGGATTTGTTGAGCTTTAAATTCAGACTTCTTGGAGTACTTTCTCTTAAAAATATTACATTATGGCTACCATTTGTTAGTATAAGAAGTGTAGTTTTTATAATTTTAATTTGATAATTTATTACATACTTGTAACGCATGTTCAGATTAAGTTTTGCAGTATTATTTCTTCAGACGAAGTACAGTATTCTTATATTGGAGGTACACTTTTTGTTCTGTACATTCACACATTGAACATATGGAACAATTAACTGGGGAAATGACCTACACTCAAGTTTCCCTTTTTGTAGCACCAAAACAGAGAGCCAGACTTGTTAATAATGTGTCCCCCTGGAAGTCACAGTGAAAACTTACTTACTGATCTTAAAATTACCTTTGTGTTGCAATGTTACTCCTTTAAAGAAAATTTAGCCAGCTTTCTTCTAATCACAGATTCAAAAGCTATCAAACCAAACATAGCAAGTGTGTTGTGATAACTTGCAGTAGAAGCACCATTATTCTGAATAGCTTTGAATACATCTCACGTTGTTCAATAAATTTATCCCTAATGTTTGTTATCTGGAAGTTAAAAAGTATAAAAACTCAATTAAAAATGGGCCAGAACAGCAGAGTGGTCCAGAACTGTTTCTATAGTACTGAAGAGCTTAAATTGAAATTTCTAAACTGTTTGATAATACTATTGTTATTAACCTATGTGATCTGAAATTAAAAATAGTTCATCAAATCGTGTTATATTTATTTTGCTGTTTTGTTTTATATCTTGTATTTTATTAGTACGGTATCATGTGGTTTTCATACTAATATTAATATCTACACTGCAATCTGATACACACATCTCATACAAATTTATGATATAATTCATACATAATTATTTTGGAAAGCATCTAATTTTGTAACAAAAGTTTAATGAAATTATAATAAATTACTTTAATCATATAAATTGCACTAGAATTTCAATTCATTTGATGATAGTTATCCAGACAGGACTTGAAAGACCCTAAAGTATTATTCTTAACACAGTCCTCTGGGAGAGAATTCTTTTAGTTCAAGAGCGGATTAACAATAGAATGCATTCGTGGTAGTTTTCTTTTTCTCCTTCATTAGCTTTGCTGAGTGTCCCTCATAGTCTTGGATGATCCTTAGCTGGTTTGAATAGTGTATCCATATAAGAAGCATTGAACACTGTATTTATTATTATATAGGTTTTTGTTATGTTGCTTCTTTTTCTCTTGTCTAGGGTTAATAATGCCAATATTTTTATATCTTTTGTGATATTGTAGATTTTTAATAAAAACTGGAATCTTAGTTGCTACCCTCTGTATTGTTTTTCAATGTTTTTCTCTGAATATAGGGACCTTCCCGTATCAAAAAATAAAAAATGTATATTGGTTGTGTTTCAGATGAGTACATCTCACCCTATCAGGCTCCAGTTATGCCCATTACTCCATTAAAGACACTGAAGAAATCTCGAAAGTGTAACTGTGGAGCGTTGAATTCTACTTCCAAAGACAAGCGGAACAAGAAGTGCACTTGTGATGCGAATTCAGATGCTACAGAGTCACCTCGTCGGCCAACTGCTCGGAAAAAGCGCTCCAAAGGCCTATTTGAATGTGACATGTGTGATCGCAGCTTTGTGCAACTTGCGCTCTTGGAAGTCCACAAGAAGCAGCATCAAGAATCGTGTGTGTGTGACGTTTGTAATGAGACATTCCCCAACCAGGATGCTTTGTTAGAACATCAGGATCGTCTCTCCCACAAGACTGTTTATAGGTGCAATATGTGTATTGCGACTTTCGCTACACGCCGAAGACTGTCGACCCACAAGAGAGTTCACGTACAAGAACGACCTTTTCCTTGTGATTTCTGTAATGCTTGCTTTCTCAGAAAGTCCAGCTTGTCAGCACATCTACGTGCCAAGCCATTAGGTCAGCCTGTACTTCAACAAGGGGATTTGACCTGTGAAGGATGCAAACTTGCTTTCATATCCTTTTGTGGCAAACTGAAACACTGTCAAGTACTTCATCCTGAAAGCGTGGTGCTTGCAGAAAATGGACAAGCAAAATCCATCATAAATGTAATTAGCCAGGTAAAGATATTTCACTTCTAATTTACACATTTTCACACATAGACACTTCTAATTAAATGTTTAGCCCAACACAGACCTGGGAATGTCATATTTCTAGAAATGTCATACAACTGCCAGGATAATGATACTTTTATTTAACATTTTCAGGACAAACAGGTCTTGGTAAAATGAAGAACAGAACATGTTCAAAACTGTTGAAATACTTTAGCCAGAAATTTTCCCCAAATTAGCACAAAGTTAAATGAGGTTTTACAAAACAATTTACAGCTTTTGAACTGTTATTTTCTTCATCTTTTTCACATCAGCATAGTTAAAGTAAAACAGATATTTTTATAGTTTCTGTACTGAAATGTCATATAACTGAATATTTCACACTATTAAAAGAAAATAAATTAATTACATTGCTCACAAATTCACCAAATCAATCAAACAAAAATATCATAGTTACCTTCCCCAAAATTACTGAACAAACCGGAGTCAGTATCTATGTGGCTGTTCAGCAATGCTGTGTTCTTGACACAGATGCCTAGTGTTTCAGCCGTCGTGCTGCGACCATCCTCAGGATGAAATCCAGAGCAGCGCAATGCTTCTTCAGGGCATTTCGCCCTGAGGAAGGTCACAGTAAAATGGCCAAAATATTGCCTAGGACATAATGTTTCCCACACTGCGAAGTAGTTATTGCAGAAGTTTTATTTTCTTGCTTGTACATTGTATAGAGGAAGTTATGCTGCAGTGTAAAACCACAGGTTTTCGGCATGCACATTTGTTTTTTAGGTCCCTATTTTCTGGTAAAGTAATATTGTCAGAAAATTTTCTCATATAAGTTTAAAGAAATTCCTTTTTAGGAAACACATTGATTATTGATGGATATTTTTGCACATCTAAGAGATCTGCATTTACAAAACCATTTTGGTGGTGGAAGACTTGTTTCAAAATCAAAAAACACATATTGTACAACGTTCATATAAAAGATTATGCATACAAATATGAAAATTTAATGTGATTTTTACTGTTTACTACAGATTTTTTTATTGAGAGATTTTGCCACCAAAACTGCTACAGTGCACCATTAAGCACCATTAAGAACTGGGTGCTTCCTCCCATCAGTGCAGGGAACCTGATGTTCCACAGAATCATTTATTCTTTTTTATCAGTGTTCTTTTTATTTTCTTTTTTTCTTCATTTTGGTCGCCTTCCTCTTTTTCATCTTCTTTGTTTTTGCATTCTTCTTCACAATATTAAGTATGTATTCACATTTTCAAACTTAATTATTGGAGCGTGAGGAATGTGAATTGAGAAATTCTAGGCTAAAGGTACTGATCATTGTGGAGGAGATCTTGCAAACTTGTTATGCCTGTTTGACAACTTTTGCTTTTGCAGGACACAAGCTCAAGACGTTTCTTGCCTTTTATTTGTTAACAGGACGCCACAAAAACTGCACCAAAAACTCCAGTATCTCCTTCAAAACCTACCAAAACTCCTTCAAAATCTGTATCTCAAGAGCAAGAAGAAAAGAAGAATGATGCCTTTGATCACCACATCTCAAGAGTGAGTACTGTGAGATGGTTCTGGTAAAATTCTTATATCTTTGAACGGTTGTCTTTGCTTTTCATGTTTTTTGTCATTCTGATGCTCGTTAGATCATCTTTTAGTGTTAGGTGTAATTTTACTGTGCTTGCTGCACATAATAATTTATATTGTTTCAGTGAATCTAAATTTTGTCTAATCCTGCTATAAAATTTATCCAAAGATAAATTTCAAGTTATTTGGACATAACTAGAACTTTACATTTTGTTTCTAAGAAGGATGAAAATCTCTTCCTGCTATTGCCTGCTCTGTGGAGAAAATTGTAAAGTATTCCTGGTATAATTGCTGATTTTTATTATGAATGTGTCCAACTGAGTGATGAAGTTGAATTTGTAGAAATATTGATATGATACCTGTTATTAATTTCAATTGATATACAATAATACTTGTAAGAGAACAAGTTGGCCTTTCATTGATGCACATAGAGTTCAGTCGTTTGAATGTCCATTGAAAAATGTTAAATGTACTAATAATAGGTCTTTAGCAGTTCTTCGTTTGGCAAATAAATGCTGCTCATCCTTGCTTGAAGCTAGTGTTTCAAATTCTGGTCAGCTTGTTAATATGCGATATTGACTTGGATCCATGTGCACCTATAATGTCCCCCTGAGTTAGGCCAGCTTCACAATGAAGTATTAAGCGAAATAAAATGTTGCGTTTTCGTAATATACCTGCTTTTGAATATGGGAGAGTCACTTTGTGTGTAAAATAAAACAACAGATTAGCACATTCTTCTTCAAATTAATGATAAGTGAATTGCAGCAAACAAAACATTTGATATCTATAAACCTCAACTTTTGCTTAACTTATTAGCAGTAATTACATTATACTTGGGTTTTTCTAATGTGACGTCTGTGGGTATCATTTTCAAGATGGAATATGGCATGCCATTTTTGTGTCTTTCTCGGTCCTGCTGCAAGATGTTACATGATCGTGAGTGTATCAAGCAGTGATGCAGATCAAGCAACTCTAGTGACACAACCAAAAAAGACATGGAAAGCCATGCCATATTTCATCTTGGAGATACTACCCTCAGATGCCTCATTAGAAAAACTCAAGTATACATTTTCTTAAGTACTCTAGAAAAATATGTTCTTTATTCAAGAATTTGAAAAGTTATTATCTATTGTTTTGATTTTGAGCATATGTAATAGTTTATTGTTTCATTTTTTTATTTACTTCTAACTTTTAGTAACTGATAAATCTTGAAGTTCAAATTAATTAAACCAAATTAAATATCTCGGAAACTGATGGCAACAATCTTTAAAAAATCACGTTTAGCTAAAGAAACTGATTCTGGAGACAATAAATATTACTCTTGTATTTTTATAAGCTGACTCATTTAGGGCTGTATGCTTTTTTGAAGCATTAAACAAAATTAAAGTTTATTCTATTTCTGCAAATCTGATGGTGCTGAACTTAGCAGCTGCTGAGAAAACTGTATGAATTCTAGTTCTTTTCTTTGGCACCTTCTTCAGGTCTCCTTTCAGCCTTCCCTCTCCTTTCCATTCCACATAAATAGTTTTTCCAATGGAGTCATCATATACTGTAATCTAATGTTATTTAGTTTTGTAAACTTGCTCTGTCTCATGAGAAATGTTTTATTTTTTTCTCAGGATGAACAGACACTTCGAGATGTAGAGATATTGTTTTCAGTAGACGTGGCAAATCTTTTGAACAATCCTGATGATGACTTGCCTGAAGATGCAAACAAGAACCTGGAGGAGGTTAGTCTTGATTGAGCAAACTTGCTATTACTCTTGTTTTCTAAATTGTATATTTTGGATCATAAAGGATGCCATAATAGGTATGTCATTCTGATTGAGTGAAAAAAAATTCAAATTAAAATATGGTGTTACATATATGCCAGTGTCTTATAAGAATGTTAAGGAATCAAAATAATATTAAAATGAGAAACAATTTTGAATGTGAAGAAGTCCTTGCTCTAAAATATTTAGCAAAAAGGTGGCTGTAAATCGCAAGTTGTTTCCCAATGGAGAGGGCGGGAGATAGACAGATGGAGAGGGTGGGAGAGGGGAACAACATCAACCGGGTTCCACTATATCAGAAATTTGCATTCGGATGGACACTTATGTGTGAAACTTAATAGTACAAAAACTGCATATACACATGTGAACTGAGACTGCATTCAAAACCAAGACTTTATGGCAGGTATTAAACAATTTCCAATTATTTTAACTGTTACCATGCATGTTTACCTTGGAAGAAATGAAAGCTATTCACATCCCTTTTAATAATCCCCCTTAAGTAGATAGTTACAAAATCTGATTGTGACAAAAATGTAATTTGCTGATTCTGAGCCAGTACTGGAGGGCTAAGTGAATGAATTGTATGAGGCAGAATATTAAGAGGCAAACAATTTTTATTGGGAGCTTGAAATTTTTTCAAAATTTAACTTGCAGTGGTGATTTCATGTTCATTTTGTGACCTTGTGAAGATATTTTCTTGAGCTTGATTATAGCACAATTGCATCTATGAATTCACAAGGGGGCATGTACATTTATGAATTGATAAGTTATTTTGAGATAACAGCAGAAGTTAAGATAATAGTAATTTAAAACCATTTAGTGTTGTCGTATTACCTTAAGTATCACGTTTCTACTTTTTGTAATGGATATGTAATGAAATTGACTATGTATCTGACAGTTGCCATTGATGAGATTAATATTTTTGATACTGCACGTTTAATTTTATACTGGTGATACTTTATCTTTATTAAGTATTGATTTTGTACATTACTATTGCCTCATAATTCTTCAACAACAGCGTATAATTTGAACATTTTTCATATCAAATTTGAATTATTAGACTCCTCCCCTCTTATTTTAGACCCGCTATTAAAAAATAAACAAACTAATTTGGGATACTAGTAGAATTCATTTTCATATAATGTGGATAATTTAGAAATATTGAATTTATGATAATGTGATGTGGGGAGTAGTCTTCCTAACTTAAAACTGAGAATTTTTACAGGATTTTGACCCTTTTGGATCTGTTGTTCTATACTCTGGAGATGAAAATGATTGTGGAGATGGATTGGACTATGAGGTAAGTCTCTTTCCCTCGATTGAACTCCCAAAAGAGATATTAATATAAATTTAATTTACATAATCTCAGAATTCCCATTCTTTAAGGTGGTATGTTTGTGCCAGTTACTAGTCAAACACTCAACCATTTATTACATCTATGGATTAACAGTAGCTACTTGTAAACGTAGCATTTAAATAATTATTTGTAAATAGTTAAAAGAGAAGTATTCAATAGTTACTCTAGAAAAACAATGTTTACCAATAAATTTAGTCTCTTGCGTAGTGTTTCATTTTCATAGGTTGGCTATTCATAATACAAGTTAGGTTGATTTCCATGCCCTATTTTTATTTCTTTCTGCATTGAATATTAGTCCACATTGTTTACACTAAAAGAGAATTATCCTCAAATAGTGTGTGGCATAAAATTTTAAGTTAGGGCAGTTTTCTCTGGTACCCAAAGAAAGATAGTGCTGACAATATCATAATTTCTACAACATAACTCCTAGGCTGAGAGCCAGTTCTTCTCATTGTGATGAATTTCATGGCAGTTTTTTATCAATTACTCCTCAGAATGCCCAGTGAGGTTACATGTCCGGTGTTACATTTAATATCATCCGATTCCTAAAAAAATATATTGAATAAAAGACTTTCACTGTATAACTTCTTCAATAACTTGAAAAATGTATGCCATGAAAGTTTTTTTCATAAGAATATGTAGTAATTTAAACTTTTTTTTTATTCGAAAATTAGGCTGGTAAGGTTTGTAAAATTAGGCTGGTAAGTACTGTTTTTTCCTTATCATCTTGAAGAACAGAGATTTTTCTTTCATTTAAAGTATTTCTGGGGGTACTTCACTGTGGTCAATCTAATGATCATACTACCTTAATGTGTTGCAAAATGTCATTATTGAAATAATACTGATTTAATTTGCTAAGAGGGACTGTTTGATGTGTAAACAAGTAATGTGTAACAAAATTGGAGTCAAGACATACTATGCAGGAAAATATGGTCACCAGAAATATGCCATCAAGATTCCACTGGATTAGAATGTGCCAACAGTGGTTGAAATTTTAAGTGAAATTAACATTGGGTGTTTGCATATCTAGGATGAAAGGATGAAACAGATTTATGCCCAAAAATGTTGAACATTGTCAGTTGAGTATTTCTATCCTAAAATTGTGTATCCTTTTGTGTAAAATTGTGCTTCTTGAAAGACATTGTACCATGCTTCAGACAGTTTTAAGTTCTTCAATGAAGAGAAACTTGAGAGAGATGATTGTAATATTTGTAGTATATTCATTCATTATATAAACCCAGTGGTACAAAACTATTTTCTGGTTTATTATGTATTGAACATGTAAATTAAGTAACTAATTGGACTCGTGCAATCATTTCACACATTGTAAATCACTGGTTAAAAGTGAAAATATTTGGAGTTCCAGTTAATACTGGACTATTTTTATAGTCCATCTTGTTTTTTAGTTGTTTTCTTCTGATTAATGTTTGTATTTATTTTCTGGTAAGATTGCCCTTTGTTTTTGCTTCTGACCATTAAATGTGTTTTCTCTCCCTCTGTAACATACAATTATTTCTGTATTTTGAAGTTAAATAAAGTAGGCCCAGGTTTGCTTGTGGGTAAATGTGGGTATTGCTAAGCATGTATTAACAAACATAATCTCCTATATTTGTGAGAGAAGTCATAGGCTTCCACAGCCAGAGTCCTGTAAATGATCTTGGGTGTTAGTGATGCCGCGTCGAAGGCTGCGTTGCCAATGTTTTGACCATCTTTTCGTGGTCTTCCTCAGATCTGGTCTGCAAACCAGGAGATGGCAGACCAGCCCTGAGGAAGACCACGAAAAGATGGTTGAAATGTCAGCAACACAGCCTTTGACGCGACATCACCTGGGCAGCCAAGATCATTTATAAATTTATGAGAGTCAGTTGTACAGAAAATCTATGGAGAGAAGACACACACAAAAGCTAAACTTCCAAAAATTTTAAAAAGTCGCAGTTTCCTAGGTCACTGCCCAAGAATCGTTACTCAAGGTTCCATGATGGTCCTAAAATTCACGTTTTAAGGACCTAGTATGTACCATATTAGAGAAATTCTTGATGGTAACTTGTGCTGCCCAACTTATGTTGCAGTTTTCTTCTGCTCCTGTTGATGATTTCCTAGCTTAAATTAAAAAATTCTACATTTTTTTGTCTTAAATCTGTTTGGTGCACCTTTGAGGATTAATTCCATAACAAAAAATAATTTACAGGATGGTTGCAATGGTGTGTGGGATGATGAAGCCTTATAAATTGTACAAATCTTTTCTTGGCATATTATAGTATGTACTATGAGCACAAGTTTTCTTGATATTTCACAGCAGGGTGTGTGGGAAGAGGGGAGGGCTTTGGCTACGTCATGGCTTAAAAGGGCCTACCAACTACGGGCATAAACTTACCGCACCAAAGCATGCCACGAGAAATGCTAAGATTGTTTTAAAAGTACAAGGTGGTTGTTGCCAGCATTGTAAATTGGTATGCGCCATGCCGAGTTGAACCTAAGTATCTCAAATGTCCATGCTATCCAGCAGCAGGTGAGAACTAGAAGCTCATGTTTCAAGAAAACTGGTGTGAGCAATGGAAAGGATATTACACTCCGATTCACTAATTTGGTCTAATGTGGATATGTGAATCAGTTTGTTTCACAGGCAGATGCATATGCAGCTTGCAACTTTCTAGAGAATCCAGATTCACTGCATGAAATTGAGGAAGCAGAAGCTGAAGATCGTGCATCAAGTAAGTGGACAACTTGATACTTTTGTCGTTTTCGTACTTTTTTTTTCTTCTTTTTTTTCCTCTCCTTCTACGAGCACTGGACAAACAATGTAAGTTATTTAAAGTGGTTTCCTGAGGAAGGTATATGAAGTGAGGAGTCCACAGCAGTACTAAAAGCACTTGTGTAGGGGTCTGACAATTTGAAAACAAAATAAAATTATTTATACAAGTGAAGAAGCTATATCTGTTTTTAGTATTTTACCTGTAATTAAGTAATAACTTGGAGTTGGATTTTGTTGACCTAAAACATTGCCAAAAATGATCAATAAAATTCACTTAAAATGTTTTTAAAATGCCCTAAAAACATAGAAAAATGACATAAAAAATGTGATCCAAACCAATTCTGATGGACATATCTAGCTGTTGGATTTGATACTGATGGAATCGACACTTCTTCCTTTCGTTCAAGTGAACTCAGCGTGCACACTTTTGGTGAGAACTGTTCTTTACCAGGAAATCTGTCTTTAGTTATCCCAAAATCACCCCAAACCAACAATAGCAGTGATTGATAGGTGTCACAGGTACCTCAGATTATATAATCACAACGGCTCACATTACACTTTCTGAGCGAAGAAATTGAAAAGACTACTCAGGAAATCTGTGGAGGACGTTTCTTGCATCTCACAAATATTTCAAGGAAGTATCATTAAAATGGTATTAATATTGATGAAATCAGCGAAGATACATTAAAAATGCTGGAAAGAGTGAAAAATGACTTTATTAGTTGAAATCGACAAAAAATGCAAAAAAAAAAGATGAATGAAATATGAAGATGGCTCATTTCCTTTTTTAATAACATAAAATTAATTTCTACACTAATTAGCATTGTTCTAAAGTGAAAAGAAAAAAAATGACATTTCATTAAAATCCGCCCCTTAGTAATAACCTATTATTTTCTATGTAAAATAAAGAAAAAAAGAATGTTGTCTGCTGAGGCTACTGTGGACATTATGAGTTAAACATATAATCAAAATGAGGGTTATTATTAATTTTTATTTTTTTAATTTTTTCCTCGGTATATAATTAAACAAAATGAAACAATAGCAAATTTTAGTCATGCTTTCTATTCATTAATAAATAATGTTGCTTTAACACAAAATGCAATAGGTCTTAAAGAAATAAAAATATTGTTCAGAGATGCACTTTGTAAGAAGCTTACTTTTTGGTGGTAAAAACATGTAAAGAAAACTTTTTTGCCTTTGAGGCCAAAAAAAAAAAATTAAAAGTTCTGGATATTACAGAAAGGCTCATTACTATTGAATGCAGGAAATTAAAATGAGATTTTTGTGTGTCTATATATCTAAAATACAGGGTGTTTGTTCATAAAGAAATTTGAGCTATCTACTCAACCAAATTTTGTAAGTTTTTTCTTTAAATGAAAAGTAGTGGGCCTGAGATGTTATCATGTCCTGTAATTAACTTAATTTGTAGTAAAAACACTGCATTTTAATTATATATTAAAATTAATTGAATGAACACTTATCTACTGTTGTTTTCAAGACCTACTACATTCCGTGTTAGTTTGTTTTCTTGGTCATTTTGTTTTTGAGGTCCAAAGGATCTATCAAAAGCAGTTAACACTTCATAGCAAGGTTTTTAAGTTCAAAGATTAATGATAATTTTGAAATGCTATGATTAGTGAGTGCATGTAAAGCAGACCAGCAATCTTCCGACATGAAATGACATGACAAAAAATGTTCAGTGATCATAACTATATGTGATGCAGTACATTTTTTTAAGTTACAGTGGATAGCAGTATTTCCTTCTATAATCCAGAACATACATAAACAGATCTTGGTAAATAGAAAACATTTTGATTAAATCTTCAGAAATTGTTTATGAACTCTAGTGTTCTCAGTGAATAGTGACTATATTATTCCAGAAATTGTAAACCTTTCAATCCCTTGGTCTTGGAAAATAACTACTGAATGACATGAAACCACATTTTTAAAGTTTTTATTTTTCCGTATTGGGCATTTATAGTACTTTTCTGTTGTAAATTTTCTACTGGTCTTTCTTTTGTGCTATGTAAGTGCACAGGTTCAGATAATAATAAACTTTGCTTATTCAAATTGCAAAGTTATTCAAAATAAAGAAATGTTGAAGATCCTCCATCAGATAATCTTATCCATCTGTGTGTGCACTGAAAGGTGTAGATGTAGTGATCAGTATATAGTAATTAGAGTGGTGGTGTGTGTATAGATTGCGATTATCACAATGCTGATATACCTCTGAAGACAAGAAAAATTGATGATCAGTATAGAACTTGCTGACAGTACAACAATGATCTTCTCTCTGCCAATTTCCTTGATTTTATGGTAACTACGTTATGTTTTTGAAATTCAAGAAGGAGAAAAAGAAGCAGTAGAAGACTACATTAATTGATATGTAACTTAATAAGAATGCTTTAACAAAACCTGGTAAAAGGCATACTATTTAAATGTTTTCTATAGGGGAAAAAAATGCGCAGGATAGACTCAAAACTACACTCTGAATAAAATTAGGTTGTCATTTCTTTGTTACATAGTAATACCATTGCTGTATCGTAAGCATCAGTGAATCAAGAAACTTCAGCATTTGTACTGTGTTGTCACCTTAAATTAAGGAACAAGAGGATCCCATTGCTCGGATGTTGCAGTGAATCAGCTGAGCAACTTTGGAAGTGATGGGAAAGTGGTGAATTTTGATAAAATGCTTTCTAGGAGTAGGAATTGTGAGTAGTTTGTGCTGTTGTTTTTATGGTTAATATTGATCTCGTATACCTTTTAGAACATGAAAAACATGGCATTGCTTTCCCCCTTGACACCCAAATGACAAGTACTTTCTTATTTTATTTGGATCTTAGATCAGAAGATTTGAATACTCAAAATGGATAAAATGCACCCAAATAGGGATGAAAGGAAGGTTGTTGTGGACAAGACTGCTAGAAAAGTTGCAGGTTTTTATATTTATTTTTTTAACGCCTCATGCATCAGGTGTACAAGAGAGGTTCCATGAAGCAATTGCATGCTTCTTAATAAAAGGAAAGATTTTGCAAGGAAAGGAGAGGAAATGTTACTCTTTGGATGCAGAGATAAATTCAGTGAAATTGGTGGTGAATTTTATCCGTAACTTTTTGCATGTTACAGCCTTTTTGTCCGAAGAAATTCAGTTGTGACTTAGAGAAGATTTGTGCAGTAAAACAAGAAATGTTGTTTGGTAATGTTTACTAGAAGATTTTAATGAGAAGTCAAATTCTTGTGTTCTCAGTATTCTACATTTGAGCCCAAAGGTATAAAAGCTATAAAGAAATCTCATCTCTTTCAATGCAGAATTTGGAGGATTTAATAAAATGATGATGAAAATTGGTTCCACAGAGAAAAGAGCGAGAGGTTAATTGTGTTGCATTAAGAAATCTTTATTGCAGCATAGAAACCACTTGCAGATTATCCTTCACTTTTTCTGTTACAAATCGTATTTAATTTCATTAAATCAAATTCAGATGAAGTGCATTGCAGACTTTTGTTAATATTTTTCAGTGACTCATTCCATGACATTAAATACTCATTTAAAATGTTTACTAAAATGTGAGATACTTGATGTTAGAAAAGTGAGAAAAGTTTGCAAGGTACAGATCTATTAGTATTTGTTAAGAATTTGAGTCGCACAGAAAATATCTAATGCTATAAAGTTTTCAAGAATTTGATCAGCTAAAGTATTTGGTCCATTCTGTGGTGTTTTGGATAGAAAAGGAAAATTCCAATTCCAGAACTGCTTTTTTGTTATTTTTGCGAATACATTGTATTTTTGTTTGGAAGATTTCAGATCATTATTTTATTACCATATTCAAGCACCCCAAGAATGTACCTTTAAAGCAATAGAAGAGGAGGCTATGAACTATTGCCACTGCTGTATTAGAATTAAGTGATTTTATCA
Organism: Teleogryllus occipitalis; assembly: GCA_011170035.1. NCBI lineage: Eukaryota > Metazoa > Arthropoda > Insecta > Orthoptera > Gryllidae > Teleogryllus > Teleogryllus occipitalis. Next base: position 188,911 of record BLKR01000884.1, on the reverse strand, counting down.
CCTTATGTCACTGAACGGAAGTTAGAAGAGTTGTATTGGAAGCTTTGAAGGACTTTTGATGAGAAAGCTTCTTTTTTTTCCCCCCGTTCCTGAAGGAATTGTAATGTACCGGCATATTTGAACTGTTTTATTACAAGTGATAAGTTTTCTAATGCTGGAAATTGGAAATATAACACATTTTATCTTTAAATTGAATCTGAAGATTTTTTTCATGGTTGGTGAACAGTGTTAAGTTTTCAACAATCAGAAGATAGAATCTCCTTGAAGAAAAACATTCCTTTATGGATCTTCGTAATTTATTTGCTAGTTTTGCTGAAAGTTCCACTCAAGACTTGCTTTATATTTTCTAGCATGTGAAAAATATTATTTGCTAACAAAGCTTGTGAAAAATATGATAACTCTCTGTATTTTATCCTTTATTTCTTAATAATGTCATACAACTTTGTCATAACATGTCATAATTTGTGAATGGTTTCATCAGTGTTATGTTTAGTGTGCTGGCCTCCCATATCTAAAGTGTCTACTTCAGTCTTGATTTAAGTTGGAGGGGTTTTAAAGAAGCAGTGTCTCATAAATTTATGTGCCTGCAATGTCGCCACTGATTAAAATTTTCAATGAGCAAAATATTTTGGAACTTTATCTTCTGAGAAGTGCCTTGGTTTGCTACGGAAACTCATCAGGCTGTGCAAAATCGCAAAAGATATTAGCATGACTGAGGAGAAGATTGAACCTTTACTTCACCCTGAGGAAGATTGCAGTATGGCAGCCAAAATAATGGCCATTGTGCCTAGGGTGTGGTGTCTTCCTGACTGTCAAGATATTAATGATTCCTGCTGTGGAAGCCTGCTCTTTCATTATATCTCACACATAGGTTTGGTGACAGCCTGCTGTGCCATAGGAGAAGATACAGTAATCTTGTAATGCTTACCAACATATAAATAAAACTTCTTAATTCTTAATTTGGAGCTGGATTCTGAATCTTAAACAAATTTTTATGACAGCCATGAGATGATATATACTTTTTGTGAGAACTAAAATGTGTACTCCAAGATAACATCAGAACAAGAATGTAACTAGGAAGACGTAGAAATCACACACTTCAGGAAATTTGAAAGTATTTTGCGAGTTCAAAAATTATATTGAAATTTTATGATGCTGAATCTGTAATTTCATTTTGACATTTAAAGGAAGATAAAAACTTGTGAGTGAACTAAAAAGTCAAAATAACATATTTTATTGTAAATGTAATTTTTTCAATGGTGAATAGTTTTCTGCTTTCACAAAAAGAATTCAAAGTTCTGATTGCTGCCAAGATTTCTGCTCAGCTACAATAGCTGTGTCGAGATGAATTCACTTCCTGAAATGTTCAATCAAGACCAGCTTTTCCAAATTGTGGAAGGAGAAAGAGAACTATTGGGGGAAAAGAAAGAAAAAAAAATTGCATCAAGGTTTGCTACTATTATATCTTTTAAGAACTTTCACTGCATATAAACAAAATTTCAAATTATAATAGTATTTTGTTTAAAAAGAACATGAAGAGTTTCATAATTGAAGAAAATAATCCTATGGCATCTGAGAGTTGTTGATTTATAATTATCTAAATAAATTAATATCTATAATTGTCAAATAATTAATCCTGAGTGCACTGGTAGTTCACAATATAGTTTGGTGATAACTTCAAAACCTGCCTTTATATTTTGATAGCTTCAACCAAAAGATTGTCTGTCTAAGCTGTAAATATACTTTCGATGGAATGAGAAAGTGTTAACTTTAATAACTGCTTGAATATGAAAATTATTTGGTGCTGTTTATTGTAAACGTTATAAATGTTATGGCTTGAATTGTTTGTTGTTATTGTTGTTGTTTTTGTATTTTTTTATTTTTTTAAAATTTTGTATAGATCTGTCACATGTACTTTTTTCAGCCTCCTAGAAGGAAAAGATTGGCTTCGCCTACATTGTAATTTTTCTGTGTGTGCAGGATGATGAAATGAATAAAGATGAACAAGAGCCCAGCAAGAGATCTGCAGATCAGAAAAAACTACAGTATTGTAGTCATGTACACTGTTTTTGTGGAATTAGTTGTCTTAAATATGAAAAGTATCTGCTTGAGTTGCTTAAATACTTACTGAGAGTAATTGTTGGTGGAAGTCAGGTTCTCAACTGTTTCTGTGGAGTGGAAATTATAGAATTATTTTTTAAATTTGTTATTTTATTATTTATTCAGTAATATAAAAGGTAAAAGAGAAAGTATACCATATAATTGTTATATGTGTTGCTTAATAAATAAATGAGTCAGTTCATCTGTTTGAATGTAGTGATATAGAAAGTAAACTATTTATTATAAGTAATTTGTGTGTTTGTGAAATTGTTGAGTTGCTTTATTAATATTTTTTTATACATGTTTTACTTACTACTAAGAATGACAATTTTGGTTCAAGGAAAGTTTAGCCTACTGTTATTTATCTATTACATGAAACAAAATATTTGATAATATTTTGTTTCAATAAGCTAATAATTTTATCATCCATTTATTTACCTATTACATAATCTACCTCTGCAAACAAAGGTACTAAATAATAATAAAATAATTCAGAATGTCCAACTGTTCTACATAGCTGTTCTCTTCATTAATTACAAGATGTGAGGTGGGATATTGGCTAAAACTATGAAGCTGAAAAACCAATATTCTTAGTATGACGTCCTTTTGAGGAAGAAAACAAGAATTGTATTGTAGGTTTTCTTGTACTACAGCATCAATTCAATGGCCTTCTTCATTGCAAACAAAGTTTGCAATAATGATTATGGAAGAATACATTTTACTTTCTTCAACTTCATTAAGTTCAAATAAAACCGTTTCCAGAAGTACAAAATTAAGAAAGAGAACTGGACATGCTCTTCAGTGCTGTGATTGATAGGATGGCTATGCCTCAAGAAGTGAATTCTTTTTATCTTCTACATAGTTCTTCTATTCGGCAACATCGAGTTTGTTTACCTTCATTGATTTATTTTGATTTTTAGGACTCCAGAGAACGATATTCCAAACCTTTAGAGAGCAATGTTACAGATATTGTGGCTATACGGTTACATATGAAGTTTCACTACAAAATTAACCTCTGTCTTATTCAGTCATATTTGTTAATGTCATGTTTTGCACTCAAAAGAAGAAAAGGAAAATGAAGATTTGGGGCCAAAATGAAAGAGCATTAAAAGTAATGCAAATGCTTTGGAATTTCCACCAAAAAATGTAATGAAATTGTCTTGTTTATTGAAAATGTTTAAAATAAAACTTTATAAGTGAATAAAATGTATATGAATGTATGTACGTTCTGCTAAGGAAGAGGTCATGTTGTGAAATATGCAACATCTCAGTCAAATCTAAATGTTTGTGATATTGTGTGTGATGTTCTATCCAAACAGTTGTTATGGACAGCAATCATGTAAAGTTCCATAAAAGGCCCGTGTGTCGTACTTGAATATACAGGGGCTGTGAATTCACAGGACCAGTGAAATAAAAAGCTGAAAAATTTAAATTAAGAGATGATTCAGTCAGTGATGGAGGAATAACTCGTACTTGTTTGGTGAATTGGATATCACACACGAAGACACTGCTCTCATCTGCTATTGTCTTTAGGATGTGTATATTTTCTGATTAAAACAAGTGTAGGGTTGACATTTCTATTAAAGAAAACAACAACAATCAGTGCCCTCAAATAGTAAACTTATCATCTGATTGTGTGCTACAATTAGTGGTTTAATGAAAAGATAGCATGCACCTTAAAAAACGTCAATCACACATTTTAATTGGATTATATATTATACAGTGCATGGATAAGTTTTTAGAAACCAATGATTTTTCTGCCTGTAGAGGAGATACGCTCTACATTAGAGTACCCAAATAAAAAGTGAACTGTTTACATTTATGTAGAACCTGATATTTGTGTCATTATATTGACATAAATTGAAATTTTGTGTAGAAATATACTCACTATATTATAGAAGACCAAGGAAAGTCTCAAATAAAGGCCTTTAACAACAGGTGATGCAAGTCCCAATTTTCTGTTTATCTGGGACAGAATCAGTCATCTTGTCTTTTGAATCGATTATCCTCAAGATTCAAGATTTGTGAAACTACATACTCTAATTTCATATTTAGTGAATTGAAAATCAAGAAAAAAAACACTGTATTTACATCCTTTCATTAAATAATTTTTAACTGTGATGCATTCTGATTATTACATGACTCAGCATGGAACGTACTTCTCATTTGTAAGAGGCTTCATTAATGAAGTCGTGTATTTCCTTAAAATTTATATAGAAATTAGATATGGCAAAAAAAGAATTTTGACATTGAATATTTGCAATTGACAGGTTGGCTTTCTGTCTTTGGTTCATCAAGCTATTTGTAGTACTGGTTGAGTACTCTTGAATTTATACTTAAAGTTAATGCTGTGAGATTTTGCTGCTCCATCTTTTTTTATGTAGTGCCATTTTTCTATACTTTATCTGGGTTTTCTAAGATGAGAAGAAAAGTAAAAAAGGGTGAGATGTAAAGAATTAACTTTTATTTATGCTCCTATTATCTTGATGGTAATAATACATTAATGGGGAAATGTAGCAATAGGCTATATAGGCAAATATATGATAGTCCATTGAAGTGGCAGCTGAATTGTACAAGATAGTAAATGGTAAATGCATCATTTGCTTTTGTACCCGATCTTGAAATAGTGAGATGTTATCATCGTACTTCCTTGGTATTTTACTCTGCCCTTCCCAATCTTTTTCTATTTCTCAAACTCTTTTCCCCTTCTCTCTTCCTCCAGCATTTCTAGTCAATTTGTGTGGGAAATGTAGCCTCAAACATTGTCACATTAAATGTATTTTAATCAACTATTTGATATATCTTGAACCCCATGAATAAGTTGATTAGTCAAGTTCTGGTGAAAGCGTGAAAAGATTACCATAGGTTTTCCTAATCATTGTCTACATTTGTATATAATCAGGTACGTTAATTTCCTTCTGGTTGCTGAATAAAAGGCACATACATATACATACATACATACATACGAACCAGTGGCATATATTCTTGACTAGCTAGGCTAGGAGTAAAGCCCTAAGACGTGATAAGAAAAATGTGCATAAAAATAACTTGCTGTTTGTTTATAAACTATGTGAATCAGGTTTATTAATTCAAAAGTAGAAATGTGTATAAACTGAGTGACCAACAGAGGTAACTCTTCTCTTTTTCAGTATATTGTTTCTAGGATGAGGTATCCCAGAGGAATGCCAATGTCAGAAGTTCATAAAATCTTAAACCCGTACAAAATCATTTGAATTGTCCAGTTATTCACTAAATAATAATAATAATTTAGGGTTATTGATTTATATCAAGTAAATTGATATGACTGTTTAATAATCATAGAATTGAAATGTTGCTGTCATGTCAAATTTAGTTTACAGTTGTTTTCACCTTATCATGGGGGTGGGGCCAAAAGTACTTGCAAGGAGGAGTCATATGGGTTTTTGCTCTTATTCACTTTCATTGTAGTATCAGAATGCCTCGATAAGCAATTTTCTTAACCTTTTGACAAGCTTGAAAGTATGACTGAGACATCCTCTATAGATAAACATTTCCTCCATCTAAATAGAATATAATTGCACAATTTAATATGTATTATCAGTTTACCGTAAAAGAGAGTGAAATTAAATTTTATTTAAATTTTTTTTGTGAAGATCGAACAGTTGTAAAAACCCATTTATTGGGTTCAAGAGAAAGATGCAGTTTGCTTCATTATGTCAAGTGCCAATTGCATAAGTTTTCTCCTTTGCAAAAATTTGAAACCCTTTCTTTATACTGATGAATCTTATTGAGGTCTAATTAAATTGATTGAATTTTTTGAGTAACGAAGACAAGAATTACATGGTGAAAATAGAGAGCAGTGGGTACTTGTAGGAGAAAATTAAGATCACATTATTGTTAATTGCCAAACTTGGAAAGTGGTGTTATGGTGACAGTTCCTCTATCATAATCTCACCATTGTTGTCATTGGGTCTTAGTTTGGTCTTCATGCATGTCCACATGCAATTAAATTCTTTCAAGCAAAATGACACCTTTTTTTTAGAATGAGAATTTCTTCTCATTGTTTCTTTCTTCAATAATTTTAATTAATTGCGTGAAAATGAAACAAATGTAGTGAGGGGGAGGAAGAGGGACTTGGCCTCTGTGTTCTCTGGATCTGCCACATCTCACACTCTTCAACAAAGAACTCTCCCAGTTTTGTCTGCACTTTATTATTCATGTCATATCTCACAATATGGAAAAGGAGAATGTTTGTGTGTGATAATTACTTGGTGGGGCAGGGAGAGTTTTTTCCGTTGGAGATCAAACCCTCTTAAACCTTCTGAATCCTTGAAATAGAAAAAAAATTTTTAAAATGTTACTGCACAATATGCAACAGCTGTGCTTTGAATTGGACCTAAATTAAAGAATTTGCATATTGGGCTGATACTTCTTACCTACAATGAAAGCATGAGTTATTAATTTCATATCGTGCATTTCTGTTAATTAGAATGTGATGATGAAAGGAAAAATTTTCTTCAGAATTGTCTGGAATGTGAAGTATTTTGCCGTGAATGAAAGTAGTTGGGTTTTCTGGAAAAGAGCCACCATAAAAGTTGATTCTTTGCATCACCCCGAGAGAGCCTGAAAGGGTTTATGTATTTATATACAAACATTTTTGTTTTTTTATAACTTGGTGTTTGCTTACTAAAGAATGGACACATTCAGGTTCAAAACTTAGGGAAAGGCAGCTAAATTGTTAGAGCTATTTTATTTTAACATGTTACTGTTTCCAATGTTGTCCTGAGATTCCCATGAGTCCATATGATAACCCATGGTACACATTTTTTGATTGTGGGATGGGCATTAGAATAACATAATGCAATATTTAGTAAATGCAGTTGAAACCATGTACAAATATATAGTGTGAATTTTTGTAATTGGGTTTCTGATTATCTCTTTGATGTTGAAAAACGTCTTTAAATAAGTGACTGTAAAGTAAGAAAATGGCAGATGGAAGTTTTGGAAGTCCAGTATAAATAATTTGTGAAAATCGAAAATGAACTTAAATAGTTCATTGGAAAATATGTAAATGTGGATAGTTAATATTTGAGCACAGAATAAATGTGCCTTGTGTTCCTTTCTGCACCATCTAATAGTTAAGCCTAAAGTAGAGTTAAGTTAATAATTAATTGTATTGTGTGAAACTTTATATTACAGTATGATTCCATGGACATTGGTCATATGATTGATCACTTCCAACCTACTCTTACTTTTCATTTTCATATTATTTTAAATGTTGTTGATGTTACTGTGCCTGCCATGTTTTCAGCCATCTCTATTGAAACATTTATAAAAGATTAAATGGAAGGTTAAAAGTTTCTAGAAAATAATTTCAAACTATTTGATGTGGAAACACAAGAGACAGTGGGGTTTATCTCTTTATGTTGCTGTGACATCACTCAGACTAGTGAATATAACACACATACAGTATCTGCAAATGAAATGCAGAGGATAGCTGGGATGGATATTTTCCCAGTTACCAGACATTGTTAGTAAAATCAATAGGACTATCACAATTAAACTGCTTGCCAATGGATATACTTTTTTTCTGAGATATTCGTTAATGCTCTTAAAAGCTGCCTTCAAATGTAGGCAGGCACATGGGGGCCTTGCTCCCCCTCCCCTGAAAATTTTGAAAGGGGTCCCTGTAGCATGACATAATAAAACATTTTATTTCCTTAAATATCTTCAATCGATTTTACCCCAATTTTTATGTGACAATTTGGGAAATTGTTCTCTGTTTTGTAGAAAAGGCTCTAAAAGTCATCTGGCAGCCACATAAACAGTTTAATATAAAAAATCAATTGTATGTATTGATTTTATCATTAAATTTATGATTTTATTATCATTGTAGAATATTTTATTCATTATCTAATAAAATGTCATGTAGTAAATAAAAAAGTTCAATGGAAAAGGAGGGCCCAGAAATTGGGTCCCACTCTTGTTTTAGGCTGCACATACTGTATCTTCAAATATTCAGTCAATGCAGTTTGTTACTTATGACGAATGTGAACTAGAAGACATCTTTTCATCGAATACATTTAACTTTTTTTCCCCTTCCAATAAGCAATAAGTACCTTTTTATCATAAGAACATTTATTCTAAAAAGAACAATCAAAACTCTAAAGCTTTGACTTACTTTGGGAGGGAAGTCTAAAAGATGCCTGTGGACCAAATTCTAAGAGAGTTCATTGCCTTAGTGATACCTCTGTTCGCTAGTAGATGAACTTGTGATAATGTAAATGTCTAAGGCTGATGTCTGGAGATTCTTGCCTGTCCCTATGACCTGTATCCTAGGCACAATTACCAATGTTTCTGCCATCATACTGCAACATTCCTCAGGGTGAAATGCCATACCACGACTGTTAACTTAATTTAAAGTTACATGGAGATCATTGGACTGACATCAATCACTGGTAAATAGCTGAAAAACCCACAGATCAATAAATGAGAATAAAGTTGACATCAACTGACTTTCTCCTTTACTAAAACATCTAATTGAACTGATAAACAAGGATGCAAGAGTCATGGGCGATTAGACTAGTCTTGCCAATGGGTGCTCTAAACGTATTATAATATTGAATCTCATCAAAATGTTACATAGCTTTGAAGACTGAAGTTCATTAGCAATAAATGTGTAACTTTTCTTTCTTGTACTCCCACTTCCACCCAAAACTGAAGACCCTTCAAAATTGAACCTGAAGCTGCTTGTTCTATAAGCACAGTGAAACTATTAATGAATCATATTTTGTAAAACATGCTTATATTTGTAATATTGCAAAAAAGTTCTTTCAACATTTTCAATAGGTTTTGATTCTTATTTTTAATTTATAGTTTTCATCCCTTAGCTCGTTTTCGTATACTATTAAATCATTTTAGTTCTTGAATTTGATTTAATTTTGAAGGGTCTGATTGTGACGATAGGATCATGCTGTATGGCCTTTGTCTGGAATCATTTGAATGCCATTGTTACAATAATGTTCCCTCACTTCTTTGATACAGGACCTTTACTACTGAAGATCATTGCAACAAATTGGATGGAAGGCAGTGTGGATTGAAGTTTGAACAAAGTACTTCCTAAGCAAAAATAATGAACAACAGTTGGAGTTTGCATGTTTATTGAAATATTTAGTATATTGGTAGCAGAAATTCACTGTTATGTTTGCAATGTAAAATTCTCATTATAGACAATGAAATATTTAATAACTCAAATTGTTGTTTTTCTTCTTGTATGCATGTAATCAATTCCCAGGAATGTGTGAGCAGAATCCCAGACCCAAGTTCTTGTCAAAAAGTCAACAAAATGCCCTTTGTTTGTTTGTGTAAATGATTATGTTATTTTTTTGGATTGAAATATTGTATCTATTAATTCTTGTAATGTTGTTATAAGAATTCTTCTTGATTATAAATCATTATTGTTCATAAGATTTGTGATATATATTTCTTCTTTGGTTATTTATTATAGAGATATATATATATTGGGGGATGAGAATTTATCTCGTTTTATTATCTTGGTATTAATATTTGTATTATCAATAATGTTCTTGATTATTAGACCTAATTTAATTAGAATTTTGTTGGGATGAGATGGATTAGGATTAGTATCCTATTGTTTAGTAATTTATTATCAAAATGTGAAATCGTATAATGCTGGTATAATTACAGCTTTATCAAATCGTATTGGTGATGTAGCTTTGTTGTTATCAATTGCTTGAATAATGAATTATGGTAGTTGAAATTATTTATATATTAATAATTTAGATGGATTAAGTGATGAAATGAATTATTTAATTGTTTTGATTATTTTAGCAGCTATAACTAAGAGAGCTCAGATTCCTTTTTCTTCTTGACTTCCTGCGGCTATAGCTGCTCCTACTCCTGTATCTGCTTTGGTTCATTCGTCTACTTTAGTAACAGCAGGTGTTTATTTATTAATTCGATTTGGAATAATTATTGAATTATATTCAATAAGTAATTTTGTTTTATTTATTGGTTGTTTAACTATATTTATATCAGGTTTGGGTGCTAATTTTGAGTTTGATTTAAAGAGGATTATTGCTTTATCTACATTAAGCCAGTTAGGTCTTATGATGAGAACTATTGGTTTGGGTTATTATGATTTAGCTTTTTTTCATTTATTAACTCATGCTTTGTTTAAAGCTTTATTGTTTATATGTGCTGGTGTTATTATTCATGGGTTTAATGATCTTCAAGATATTCGTGGTATGGGAGGGATTATTAATCAGATACCTTTAACTTCTGTATGTTTTTTAATCTCTAATTTAGCATTATGTGGTATACCATTTTTGTCAGGATTTTATTCTAAGGATTTAATTTTGGAGCTGAGACTAATAGGAAATTTTAATTTATTGATTTTCATGTTGTTTTTTCTTTCTACTGGATTAACAGTTTGTTATACTTTTCGATTAATTTATTATGTTGTAGTGGGTGAATTTAATTTTAAAAGAATACATTGTTTAGGTGATGAAAATTATGGGTTTGTTGGACCTATATTTATATTAGTGTTAATATCTGTAATTGGTGGTTCATTAATATCATGAGTGATAATTTATACTCCTGTAATAATCTGTTTACCTTTTTATATAAAAATTTTGGCTTTAATGGTAAGTTTAATTGGTGGTTGAATGGGTTTTGAACTATCTTTAATAGTAAATTATAATAGATTTTATTTTAATAAAAGTTATTTAGTGAGATTTTTAGGTTCAATATGATTCATACCTTATATTTCTACTTATATGATTAGTTCTTTCCCCTTGTATAATGGATTAAAGATTGTTCGTGTTATTGATTGTGGATGGAGTGAGAAGTATGGAGGTCAAGGTATATTCATATATTTATATAAAATGAGAATAGTAAATCAAGAATATCAGTTTAATTATTTTAAGTACTATTTATTAAGATTTATATTTTGAGTATTTATTTTTATAATGTTTTTGATTTATACAACATATTACTTGAATAGCTTATTAAGAGCGTAACATTGAAGATGTTAAGGAGATATTATTATCTTTAGGTATATATATATATTAATTAATTGAAACCAAAAAGAGGTATATTATTGTTAATAATATCATTGAATTTATTTTCCAATTAAGGAAATAAGGTGTTCAAGAGTGAGCTGCTAACTTATCTCTTTAGCGGTTAAATTCCGTTGTTATTTCTAGTTTATATAGTTTATAATAAAACGGTATATTTTCATTATACAGAAAATGTTTTTATATTTATAAATAACTAAGGATTAAGTAATCTTTCTTTCAGGTCGAAACTGAATGCATAATTGCTTCTTAATTGAGATTAATTGAATTAATCAATACCTTTTGAATGCAACCCAAATATTATATTTAACTATAATCCCTATTCTGCTCATTGTAAAGCTCCTTGGTTTCATTCGTGATATAGTCCGAGGAGTAAAATTAAAATGAAAAATATAAGTGTGAAAATTCAGCATAGTGGATTAGAAGATATTTGAATAATTATAGCTGGTATGATTAAGGCAATTTCTACATCAAAGATTAGAAAGATTACTGCGATTAGAAAGAATCGTAAAGAAAAAGGAAGGCGGGCTGATCTTTTTGGATCAAATCCACATTCAAATGGGGATATTTTTTCTCGATCTAAAAGTCTTTTTTTTGATAAAATTAATGATAAGGATATTAGAATAATTGATAAGATAAAAGTAAAAATGGTAATAATAGAAGTGATTAAAATTATTTATTTTGATAATCAATCCTTTTGATTGGAAGTCAAATATACTATATATACTAAATAAATATCTACCTCATCAGTAAATTGAAATATATAAAAATAGTCATACAATATCTACGAAATGTCAATATCATGCTGCTGCTTCAAATCCAAAATGGTGATTAGATGAAAAATGAAATATAATATGTCGTATTAAACATACTGATAAGAATGTTGTACCAATAATGACATGTAATCCGTGGAATCCTGTAGCTATAAAGAAAGATGATCCGTAGACTGAATCGGCAATAGTAAATGGAGCTTCAATATATTCATATGCTTGTAGGATAGTAAAATATACTCCTAGAATGATTGTTAATAATAATCCTTGAGTAGTTTGTCTATAATTATTTTCTATTAATCTATGATGAGCTCATGTTACTGTGATTCCTGATGCAAGAAGAATAGCTGTATTTAGTAAGGGGATTTGTATAGGATTAAATGGTTTAATACCTGATGGTGGTCATATTATTCCTAACTCAATAGTGGGAGCTAGTCTTCTATGGAAAAATGCTCAGAAAAAAGAGATGAAGAAGAATACTTCTGATACAATAAATAAGATTATTCCTCATCGTAATCCGAAGTTTACAATAGATGTGTGTATTCCTTGATAAGTTCCTTCTCGTGTAATATCACGTCATCATTGAATTATAGTTAATAAGGTAATTAAAATTCCTGTTGAGATAATAATAAATTTATATTGATGAAATATTCTAATTAAACCTGCTGCTATTGTTATAGCCCCAATAGCTCCTGTAATGGGTCATGGTCTCATATTTACTAGATGAAACGGATGATTTTGGTGTGTTGACATTAATTTACTTCTCTGGAATATAATGTGGTTAGAACAGCAAACACGTAAGATTGAATAATAGAGACTGCTAGTTCGAGAATTAATAATAGAATTTGTGATAGAATAAGAATTTGAATTAAAATGGTTGAATTTATAATTATAGGTCCTGTATTTCCTAATAATGTTAATAAAAGATGTCCTGCGATTATATTTGCGGCTAATCGAACTGCTAAAGTTAATGGACGAATAATATTTCTAATTGTTTCAATGCATACTATAAAAGGTATTAGAATGGGAGGAGTTCCTTGAGGTACCAAGTGTGCAAATATATGTTGGGTATTATTAATTCAACCATATAATATAAATGACAATCAAAATGGTAGAGCTAATGATAATGTGAATGTTAGATGACTTGATCTTGTAAAAATATAGGGGAATAATCCTAGGAAATTATTAAATAAAATGATAGAAAATAATGAAATAAATATGAATGATCTTCCTATATTTTTATTCCCAACTAATAGGGTTTTGAATTCATTATATAATTTGTTAATCAATAAATTTCATATTAGTGATCTTCGATTTGGAATTAATCAGTAAGAGGATGGTAAGATTAACATTCCTAATAATGTTCTTAATCAATTTATTGGGATGCTAAAAATATTAGATGTGGGATCGAATGAAGAAAATAGATTAGTTATCATTTTCAATTAGATGAGTTAGTTTTGAAATATAATTTTCTTGTTGATAAGGTTGGTTGAACTAGGAAATAGTTTATTGTTATAATAATTATTAATGTTATAATAAAGAAAATTATTAAAGATATTCATATTATTGGGGCTATTTGAGGAATTAAGAGATATTACCATAGTAATAATTTTAATATGACATATTAATGTTATAATTAACTAATCTCTTTCATTAGAAGTAATCGTTAATTACTATAATATGATTTAAGAGACCATTACTTACTTTCAGTCATCTAATGACGAATAGTTTTTTACTCAATTAATAAAAGTTTTTAAATTTACTCTTTCAATTACGATTGGTATAAAACTGTGATTAGCACCACAGATTTCTGAACATTGTCCATAAAATACACCAGGCCGATTAATTATAAAGTTAATTTGATTTAATCGACCTGGTGTAGCATCAGTTTTTACTCCTAGAGCTGGTACTGTTCAGGAGTGAATTACGTCAGCAGCTGTAACTAATGTTCGAATTTGAGTGTTTATTGGTAAAATTGTTCGATTATCTACATCTAGAAGACGAAATGATCTTAGATTATCTAAAGCTGATATATAAGAATCAAATTCAATTGTGTTTTTAAAATCTATATATTCATATGATCAATATCATTGATGTCCAATTGTTTTTATTGTAATTAAAGGATCTATAGATTCATCTAGTAAGTATAATAAACGTAAAGAAGGTAAAGCAATAAAAATTAATGTAATAGCAGGTAAGATAGTTCAAATAATTTCAATAGTTTGTCCTTCAAGAAGAAATCGATTAGTATAAAAATTGAAAAATAGTATTGATATGATGTATGATACGAGAACAGTAATTATTAATAAAATTAATAGAGTATGATCATGGAAAAAGATGAGTTGTTCTATTAGTGGGGATGATCTATTTTGTAAATTTAAATTGGATCATGTAGCCATATACTAAAAAAAGGAGTCCTTTATTAATGAAGCTTAAATTCATTGCACTTTTCTGCCATATTAGTAGTTAGAGAGAATTGGAAGTTCTGAATATGAATGTTCTGCAGGTGGTAGATTTTGGAATCATTCTAATGATCTATTTAAATTTATGGGAAATAGAAGTTTTCGGTGAGAAATTATTCTTTCTCATATAATAAAAATTAACATAATAATTCCAATTAAGGAGATAGTTGAACCTAGTGATGATAAAATATTTCATGAAGTATATGCGTCTGGATAATCGGAATATCGTCGTGGTATACCAGCTAATCCTAAAAAATGTTGAGGGAAGAATGTTAAATTAACTCCAATAAATATTACTATAAATTGTATTTTTAATCATTTGGGATTTATTGTTAATCCTGTAAATAAAGGATATCAGTGGATGAATCCTGCTATAATTGCAAATACTGCCCCTATGGAAAGTACATAATGAAAGTGAGCGACTACATAATATGTGTCATGTAAAATAATATCAATTGATGAATTTGCTAATACAATTCCTGTTAATCCTCCAATAGTAAATAAAAATACAAAACCTAATGATCATAATAATGAAGGATTATAAGTTAATTGGGATCCATGAAGGGTTGCTAATCAACTAAAAATTTTAATTCCTGTCGGTACAGCAATAATTATGGTTGCTGATGTGAAGTATGCTCGGGTATCTACATCTATTCCAACAGTAAATATGTGATGTGCTCATACAACAAATCCTAATAAACCAATGGCTAGTATGGCATAAATTATTCCTAATGTTCCGAATGCTTCCTTTTTTCCTCTTTCTTGTCTAATAATATGAGAAATTATACCAAATCCGGTAAAATAAGAATATAAACTTCTGGATGTCCAAAAAATCAAAATAGATGTTGATATAGAATAGGATCACCTCCTCCTGCAGGGTCAAAAAATGAGGTATTTAAATTTCGATCTGTTAATAATATAGTAATAGCACCAGCTAATACTGGTAGTGATAATAATAGTAAAAGAGCAGTAATACCAACAGCTCATACAAATAAAGGTGTTTGATCTATTGATATTCCAGGTGCTCGTATATTGATTATGGTTGTAATAAAATTTACAGCTCCTAGAATCGAAGAAATTCCCGCTAAATGTAACGAGAAAATGGCTAGATCAACTGATGCTCCTGCATGGGCAATACCAGTTGATAAAGGTGGATATACTGTTCATCCTGTTCCTGCACCATTTTCAACTATTCTTCTGGTTAATAGGAGAGTTAATGATGGTGGTAATAATCAAAATCTTATATTATTTATCCGTGGAAATGCTATATCAGGAGCTCCTAATATTAATGGAACTAATCAATTTCCGAAACCACCAATTATAATTGGTATTACTATAAAAAAGATTATAATAAATGCATGTGCAGTAACAATAACATTATAGGTTTGATCATCACCAATAAGATATCCTGGTTGTCCTAATTCTGTTCGAATTAAAATGCTTAAAGATGTTCCTACTATTCCAGATCAGGCTCCAAAAATGAAATATAAAGTTCCAATGTCTTTATGATTAGTGGAAAATAATCATCGTTGCGATAAAGTGGCTGAATAATAGGCGATAGATTGTAAATCTTTTTATGGAATTTTTTTCCTTTATCATGTAGGTTTTATATTCAATAATGATTTTAGACTGCAATTCTAAAGGTGTAATTTTACTAAGACCTAAAATGTCATTATTTCATTTTCAGCTTTGAAGGCTAATAGTTTAATTAACTTAAGACCTTATATTCTGAAAAATATAGTAGGATACAAAGGAAGTAATAAAAGAGATATTCTTGTTAGTAGGGAAATTCAATTATAATTAATTATTTTTTGATATTGTGAATAACTTCATTTTAATTGGTTAACGTTAATAAGAAAAGATGATATTATTAGTCGGAGATAGTAAAATAAGGTAATTAATGTAAATAAAATTATGATTAGTGCTATGAATTGTATATTGTTATGGCAAGAATTTTGAATGATTATTCATTTGGGTAAAAATCCTAAGAAAGGAGGTAGTCCTCCAAGAGATATGAGATTAATTGAAACAAAAAATTTCATTATTGGTGAATTTCATCTAAATGGAATCTGATTTGAATGTTGGGCGGAAATATTGGAAAAGATCATCAAAATAGTTGCTGATAAAATTGCATAAATAATGAAGTAAAATTGTCAAAGGTTTTCTGATATCATTAATCCTAATAGTATTCATCCAATATGGTTAATAGAGGAATAGGTTATGATTTTACGTGTTGATGTCTGATTTAATCCTCCAATTGAGCCAATAAGAATTGATGATAATATTACGAATATTATTATTGATTGGTAGGATGATAGATAGGATAAGATAATAAATGGAGCTAATTTTTGTCATGTTATTAAAATGAAACAATTAAATCATGATAATGAGGCTATTATTGTTAGCATATTATTATTATTATTATTATTATTATTATTATTATTATTATTATTATCATTATTATGTCTTTAAATAATTTGAAGTTACGTTGTTAAATAATTTAAAGTTAATATTAGTAATGTGTAAATTGTAGAGTTCTGCCACCAGGTTGTGTATACCTACCTGCAGAATAATAAATATCTATCTATCTATCTATCTATCTATCTATAACCCTTCTATTACAGCAGGAAATCATATATGAAAAGGTGCTGCTCCTATTTTTAGGAATAGTGTGGTAGAAACTAAGGAGTTAATAAAATTTTCATTTATGAAATACAAAATGGAATTTAGAACAATAAGAGTCAATAATATGGATGAAGCTATGGCTTGAACAATAAAATATTTCATAGCGGCTTCTGTGGATATTATATTGGATTTTGAAGATATTAATGGAATAAAGGCTAACAAATTGATTTCTAGACCTATTCATGTGGCTGGTCATGAATTGGATCTAATAGAAATTATTGTACCCAGAATTAATATTATCATAAATAATATCTTTGAAGGATTAAATATTGAAATTAAAAAGAAAAGGATTATTACCTTTATAAATGGGGGATGAACCCATTAGCTTAATTAGCTTATCTTTTTGTGAATTTTAGTGTATGATGCACGAAAAATTTTGAATTTTTAAGTAATAGTTTAATTCTATTAAATTCAATGAAAGTAATACTATAATATACATGATTTATCCTATCAAGATAACCCTTTTTCAGGCATTTCATTACTTTAATGTAAAGCTTAATAATTTTGGTTCAAGAAATCTAAAAGTATTATATTTTAGTCTCAAATTCTGGAGAATAGTAGAAAACCATTAATCTAATTGGAAAGCACAATCTTTTTTTGTATATATAGATTGTGCTTTCCGTGGATTGATGGTTTTCTACTATTTCTTGGTATATAAGATCTTGTTATATATATATATAATCTACAGAATATCAGTTCTATTAGGTTCATCTATATATATAATAAATTTATTAAATAGTCAACACCACTTTAGTGTGTATGCATATAGAAGTAAATTTTAGAATACTTATAGTTAAAATGTATTATATGCAGTATATTTATATATATATATATACTTATTAAATAAATGCTTATATATTATAAAATACATATTATACCAACCTCGTAAAAAAACTATTATTTATTATACAAAGCATGGTTGGCAAATACTATTAATTTTTATTGTTATTAGATTTTGATTATTATTAATCATTATCACCGATAATTTTTCCTTTTTTGCTAGAAAAAAAAAAAAGGAAAAATTACAAAAACAATTCTAGGGCATTAATTTTCAGTCATTTCAATATACATAATTCAATGTAAGTAGTGGAGATGGAAGTGTCATTGATACTGATCAGTAGGGAATGGAATTTATTGTAATAAAAAAAGCAAAATATGTACTTATGTGTTTATATTTTCCAGTATATGTAAGAAAAAATATAAAATATGTAAAATAATTAATTATAGTATTTAAAATTGGTACACACAAGCATTTTCCGAATAAATAACATCATCAAGCAGATTTTATTACCCAGTTTTGGAGCAGCTGAATGATAGCTCATTGTATGTACAGTGATTACAAGTAGCCGGTGTTCATGTGAATAGTATTACCGTGTAGTCGGTGATGGATCCCAGAGGGGGAGGAAGGTTAAAGCACCCTTCTCCAAAATTCCTTTACACAATATGACATAGACCTCTAAAAAATATTTGTTAGTTTTCGGCTGTGTTACGCATTGACTCTGTGAAACATGATCAAGGTCGTGGTTGAAATTACTTCTGCCTCACAAACACCTGTTCATCCTTGATGCCAAGAAGCAGGGAGGAGGGGAGGGTAAGTTTGAGAATTCTCGCCGAACGTCCTCAGATCATAAAAGGGCAGTAGCAGTACATTGCATTTTTAGAAAGATGATACTAGTAACATATATTGCGAAGTCACAGCTGAAATGTTCCGTTTCAAAAGTTTAAATATATTAAAATGTAAAGAAATATGTAGTTTTAGATATGTAAATGTGTAATAATACCAAAATATGTAAAATAAAAATGGTTACAATTCAATCAAAATGTCATGTAAACTCAAAAACGTTATTGAATGCAGATATCTTGTTTCTGTAAGAATATGTATTTACATGAAATTCCATTCCCTACTGATGAGATATACTGAGTTTTCTGAGAGTAGTAGTAGTAATAATAATAATAATAATAATAATAAATAACAATAGTAATAATAATTAATAAATGGACGGCGGCAGGATTTTCGACACGCTTTTCAGCTAGGTCGAATTCAGTCGCTGTCTGAAGGAGAATTCTAGAGACCGGCTGCTCTGATCGGTAGTATTTCGTGGTTTCTCCGATCAACACCAGGCGAATGCCGGAGCAGTACCCTACCTAACGGACCGCGCGCGATCTGTCTTTCCTCTTCCTTGTCCTATCCTCTCCCCTTACACACACACACTAACATGAACTACACTACCACACATTCCGGGAGACCGGTCGGGAGCTTAGAGCTTGTCCCGGCTGGGGCGATGCCCCGCTGGTGGGAGAGTCCTGGTTAGGGGGAAGCCCCACTAGCCGACGGTATGTCGGCGCCGGATCTCGCCATCCAGCGGGGGAAGATCACCGCCATCTCCCGAGAAAAAAACATGCACTACACTAACAGGATTAATGACCGAAGCAGTTGACGCGCCCGGAAACACGAAAAAATCAATCAATCAATAAAAAATGTATTAAGGTATTTGTGTACTCTAAAAGAGTAAAGCCCCAATTATTGAATTAAATAGTCTCCCGACTCTCAAAGCCTGCTCAAGGCCATGCGAGGGTCTCAGAAAGACATAGTACTGGGGCATTGTGACGCATTGTTCGCTGAGTCCGCAAACTGTGCGAATACAGCCAGTAAGGTGTGTCTTTTTCAACTCAGAGAATGTCATTTAAGAGGGTTTAATATTCATTTATGGGTGATTTCTTCCATAAATATATATATATATATATATATATATATATATATATATATATATATATATATATATATATTGATAATTATAATAAAGTCATGTAATGTACTACTTTCAAGGCAGACGCGTTTATATCACATGTATCATAAAATGGACAACCTTGCATAAAATGGAAACCTCCATAAACCGGATTTTTTTAACCCGATCGATTCCAACTTAGATTTTACTGTATAACTGCGTTTTCACAATGATATTACATTGCGAAGAAGAGAGCGAATTTGTAATTTGTTGTCTGTTTTGTTGCTCTGTATCCGGACCCTTTTTCTTGTAATTTATTTCGTGAAATTCGTACTGGTGAATTGTTATGGCCATTTACGAACGCTCAACATTTTGAGACAATTGCACAACAATGAAGAAAGTTGCGTGAGTAGTACATACAGAGCCACGAACATTACCTTCCTTGGTGTTATGGCAAATAAGCACGTGTGCATAGTTCGACTGTGCCGGAAGGAGCTAAAACAAAAGAGTTGCGTTAAACAAGTACAAATATTACTATGCAGTTCATGTCACTTCGTGGGAGCGTCTATAGTGCGTCAATTGTGATGCCATCCAGACCTGGTGCTTTTCTGGTTCGTAAATAGTCGACGGCGTCTGCTACTTCGCCGGCGTCCGTCAGCTCCGATTCGTCTCCGGGAGCGTGCACGACCGCTGTAAAGCGCTAACTTAACTACAGTCCCTGGCCACATTATTAGGTCATCTATAAGAAAATAGGTAAAATATTCAGTACGCGTTTAGTTTCCATATTTCTAGTCAAGTTCGTGGTTATTTAACAATCGGAATGCAACACTTACTTGTTATCGACCAATCGTATGTAACCCTTATTGTTACCAAGTTCTAAGACCGCCGTCCAAACTGAAATACCCCCCCCCCCCTCCGAAATACTTTCTGGTTCCGCTCCTGGAAAGCTAAGGTAAACGAAAGACCAAATAAATTACGAGTTTATTGAATTTTCTCCTTTACTCATGAGAACTATGTAACTATTGTTTATTTTGGACTTCTTGGCAACAAAACGATTTTTTCTCTAGTGACTTAAAAGTTTTATTTCTCAGCCACGAATTTAATTTTACCACTATTACACTTTACATAAAACGAAATGTGTCAATTTGCTTGCGTCCCCTCGACAACAGACACAAAATCAACAAAAAGCCCCGTTCTGCCTGAAAATAATTAAATAATTTATTAAAATACTAGTAATAAATAATAGCTATTGGCGCACCTAGAAATGTAATAACACTGTAACATTTCGTGGTATGTTCAGCATTTTATCGGTCACCATAAAATCTTACGAACTATGTGAAAATTTATATTACTGCGAACATGTGAATTCTGTTGCTGCAGCACGTAGTACGCTATTGTGAAGTGTTGCGTCCGATATATCTATATAAACAATATTCATATACCGTGGTTCGAGCACAGTCTAATGTTATTAGACAGTGATTCGAGAAAGATGGATGCAAATGATTCTCCTGAATCCAAAGATACTTAAAGAAACGGAGTTTGGTTAGGCAATTGGCGCGATGACTTCTAGTGGCGACACCGTCACATCGTCAGTAAATATGATTGCCGAAGTAGAGTTTTGTTCGATGGAATGTAAGGAAAATGATGTTAATTTACCTAATATAATTGTTTCTAATTGTACTATTAATAATATTACAATTAACAATAATAATTCCCCAAACCAATGTGAATTACTTCTGAATTGTTTGAATCTGATTTTTGTTCATCGCCATGTTTTTTCTTAACAAACATTTAATTTCGGATGAATCAATGGTTGTTTACGTTGATAATTTAGGATATTAAATTTCTTAACACACAGGTAGGTACAAGTGCACTTAACAAACCTGCAGGGTTGCATGTTAACATTGGTTAAAGACGCATGTGACCGATAAGATTGTTTTCAAAACCATCAGCCAATGGTACTCAAGAGTTAGCTTTTATTCACTCGTTAAAACTTGTCTTCTCTTCTCTTGTAACGTTTACGTTCGCGAGATTAAGAGTTTTCATTCGCGAATATAATCCTATTTTACTCTTGTGCCACATTCCTAATGGGATGGTCGTATTACGCAGGAGGCGATTCAGAATTCCCGGGTTAAGTTTCCGTGGTTTTCATTGGCTAAATGGATGTGAAGTTATGCCGGGACCAAGTATAGGTCTTTCCACGTAAGAAAAGACCCTAAAAATTCAAGATGGCGGAGTTTCGGCACTGCCAACCTCATCGAAATAAAACGCGAAAGCGCCGACGCGACTTGTTTAAATGTACGTAGTGGCCTTCAAAAATCTAGATATGCTGAAATGATTTGTTAATGTTGTTTTACGACTTATAAATCGCAACAGGCATATGGTAAAATAATTTAATTTATAATTTATATATGAAATTTGTTCTTATTAATTATAATATTAAATATAATACTTTTAATTAAATTACTTATAAATTTAAAAATATTTGAACTCTCAGAATTAATAAAATCTTATTGAAACTGAAGAATAAATTAAATAGTAGAATGTTATTTTATAATATATTGGAAAAAAAGGTATATATAATGGGAAAAAAAGGTATAAACGGAATTTATAGAATAAAGATGAAATGAAATGCAAGACTCAAAATAATTTTAATTTTCAAACAGTACACAATGAAGTGAAATAAAACTATTCTTTACTGAACTAGAAATATTTGTATAATAATGGTTTTATGCACGTAATATCGACACATGACCACAATCAAAGCATATCTAAGGAATGAACAAATCTACTGTATGAAAATGACAATGTTTGAAATTTCATGAAAATTGAATTGATCAGATATATGATTTGATATAATGTGAAGGTTCAGTAAAGAATAAACTGATGCACCATGGGTGGTCAATTTTAATGACAAATTGCAAGGAGCAGTCATTAAAATTTCTTGAAAACCGATGATCCACAGCAATTTATTTTCACAAAAATTATTGAATTTTTACAACAATTTTAAAGCCTAATGTCCCTGGGCTTACAAACATTACAAAACATCCCGGCATTTACCTTAAGCGATCGGGGAAAACAAAGCAGTAAGTATGCTACCATATATATAAAAAAATTTAATAAGAAAGTGAATTAATCCTCAATTGGATTGTGAAAATATTATCATTAAAAATCAACATTAAGAAATTTGGCTGACTTTACAAATTAATAAACTACTTGAAAATTTTACATATATTGTTAGCATACCCATCCTCCCGATCAGGATGACGACTGAGGGCCGATTTCTAGCATGCATACAGAAACATAAGTCAAAATAATGGAGACATTTACAATACATAAAATAATATACATAAAAAATCCATATTTAGAAAATGAATAATCTGGTAAACACAGCAACCCTGCAACATAGAACAATCAATGCAGTATCTATTGTCCAATCATGATAAATTCAATAAACAGACATGTTATTGTTATAAGATCAAAAATTATTCCTAGGAAATTATGTTCTTGCAATGAAAAACAAAAAAAATAAAAAAGGAATTATCACATTTAAATAAAAAAATTGCTACTTAACTTATATATTACTTCAAACTCCTGCAACATATGAAAAACAAAATTGTCCAGAAGAAAAGTTGGCCCAAGAATTTTTGCTTCACATTACAGTATTCAATATAATATGTAACCAAAAAAAATTTACCTACAAAACCAATAAAATTTACAAACATAAATAGAAAATCATTGAAAAATAACTTAAAATGAAATGTTAATAACCAAAAAGTAATATAGCGCATCAGTAGTAAACATTAAATTTTACTCTATATCATGCCAAATAATATCATGAAATAAATACTTACTAATTTCACTTAACAACTGATTACCATTTGAACAAAACATCTAAATAAAATGATGTATGTTCTGAACTTCATTATTGCATATCTGAAACATTTATAAATGTAATGTATGTTTCACACACATGTCAAATCTTTGAAGTGCATTCATTTATATCACTTAGCATCCGTACTTAAACTGAACACAAACTCAGAGGCATTGGCAGTAATGATTAATTGTATTACAGGGATAATGTAAAGGAAATTGATTAACTGTTAATTCATTGGGGTTAATTAATGTTAATGAAATGGTGCTCTTAACTAGTGTCTTTGGTTGAATTAAGAAGGCAGGAGTTCACTCAGGATCTCACACTCATATTAAAACTATTAATGCACACTCACTTCTTTCACATTGCAACTGTTCTCAGACCAAACCGAGTGACTGAAGCACTGGCAGGAAAAATTGACTGTAATTTAAAAATATTAATTTACAACCTGCAATAATCACACACCTATAATCAAGTAATTCAAGCAATACCTTTTCTGGGGCACAGTGTAACCAAATTTTTTCTTAAACTTGACTTGGTGGTTGCTTTACGGAGGCAGGAGTTTTATAATTTGAGACACATCTGAAATATTAAGTTACATATTTTACAAAATTATTACTTTTATTCCAAACGCTTTAATGCTCACTCACTGTTTTCACTTTTGCAACCCTAGTTGATCCAAACGCACAACTGAAGCACAGGCAGGAACAATTGACTGTAATGTAATAATATTAATGTAACAACTTGCAATAACCACAATTCCATAATCGAGTAAATTCAAGCTATACCTTTTCCGGAGCACAGTGTAACCAAATTTGTTCTTAAACTTGACGTGGTGGTCGCTTTACGGAGGCAGGAGTTTTATAATTTGAGGCACATCTGAAATATTGAGTTACATATTTTACAAGATTATCACATTTATTTCAAACGCTTTAATGCTTACTCGCTGTTTTCACTTTTGCAATCCTACTCGATCCAAACACACAACTGAAGCACGGGCAGGAACAATTGACTGAAAATTGGGAGAATGTGTTAATGAAATGAAATTTTCTTCAATTCTCAATGGAGTATTTTCCAGTTCTTACCTGTTCTGTTGCACAGGGGGTCCCAACATGTTCTCTAACAACTGTGGGTGGTTGTATTAATATGTCAGATGTTTCTTGAGATGAAGTTGTGGAATCTCTAATATTTTTTTCAATTTTTTCACATTGAAGATGTTCCTGGGATTGGCTCAAATGGAATTGTGTCTCCTTCCTCTCCTGTGCCTTCTTCAGCTGTGTCAGTTCCACTAGCACTGCTCAAATTTACTACTATTTCTTCATAATCTTCTTCCACTGCCTCTTTTTCATAATACTCTTCAATAATTTTTTCTGCATGTTCCACTGAATTCTTCCACATTTCTGGTGTGACCCTGTTAATGCCATAACATAATTTTCTAGTTTCTTGTTTTACTAATTTTGAAAAAAATTATAATCATAACTGTTATCATATATTTACCATTTTTCTATAATGGTGTATTGAAAACTTTACCTGATTTATTGCCTCATTCCACACAGCTTTAGTTCTCTCCATTCCTTGCCCAGGCCTTTCACGTACAGTTTTGTGGTAGTACCCTTTTGAAATGCCCCACACATGTTCAATAGGATTGAATTTGCAATGATATGGTGGCAGCCTCAAAACTGTGTGCCCTTCTGCAGCCAGCATGTCATCAACTACATACCTTTACCAATACATTGCTGAGGTCAGTTATTTATTAGATTTATATATCATTTATTTATCACAAGTGTAGACGCATATATTTGTACATATTTAAAGTATATATTTTAATATTTAATTACAATGATGCAACAGAACAAGATAATATGATGCAAAATATTAATGAAATGTATTCTTTAACGCACTGATATGTATCTCGTGGTACCTTTTTATCCTTTCACAATGTTGGCTCGCCAGGGCAACATGTGAGATTTTATTTGCAGCTTCTGGCACTCGTACTCCTCGCTGGTTCAGCCATTCCTAAA
Source organism: Teleogryllus occipitalis (assembly GCA_011170035.1). Classification (NCBI taxonomy): domain Eukaryota; kingdom Metazoa; phylum Arthropoda; class Insecta; order Orthoptera; family Gryllidae; genus Teleogryllus; species Teleogryllus occipitalis. The sequence goes on along the minus strand of BLKR01000884.1, from coordinate 163,196 downwards.
AATAATTTTCTTTGGTTACATTACTTATTTCATTAAGCACAATAGTTTCATTTCATTTCTGATACTTACAATCAGTTGATCCTTTCGCCACTTTGTTGTTGGATGCCTCTCTACCTGCCTTGAATGGTATGAAGCATTATCCATGACAATGATGCAAGGTCTTAAATTGCGAATGCAAGGAATCAGTTGTTTCTTAACCCAGGATTCAAAAGTAGAACTGTTCATTGCTCCGTGATAATCTTGCCCCCTTTTTAGGTCAGTAGCATATATCAGACCAGCACCTACAAAATGTCATGCTTCGTACACATGCCTCAGTTTGTACATAATGCCATTAAAACTGAAAACATTTGTACCTGGTACAAAATCTTCTCTTGTTCCTACATGAACCACAACTAACCTCCTTCCCTCTGGTGGTCTTTTAATTACTCTTTTACTGGTGCCTTTAATGGTAGTTGCCACGAATAAGTAGTTGAACCTAATGAAAATGATATTTTTGTCTCATAATTTTTACAAATAAGTAATATACATTTAATATATATATTTTCAGTAATATACATTATCAAAGGGCTCTTTTACCATTCATATAGATCCATGTCTCATCAAGGTACACTACAGTCTTTGGGTTTTGACTTCTCTTATTTTTCATATAGTCTGCCACAAAATATAACCTCTTTACAATTATTTAATTTGACTCACAAATACGAATATTTGGGTCTCCTTTCCTCCATGCTAAACAATTTCCTTAATAATTCAGTACAATGTTGTGCATGACCCTCTGAATGAAAAAAATATAATTTTCCTTCACGTACTGCCAAACATCTGTAAGTGAGAGCCTTCTGCCTGTTGCAAATGAATAGGTCTTTAGAAAGTCTTCAAAAAGTGAGCAACATACTTCATCATTACTCTAAATATAAAATATCTTACCATTATCAGCTTCCTGGTAAATATATCTGCTAATAGCTTCTCTTGCAAATCCATCAGCTGAATCTCTCACGGTCGTGAACGCTACCTCTTCTTACTTTTAATAGATTTTCCTGCCTTATAATCCCTAATAACGTTTGCCAGAGTTGTGTAAGCTCAGTAATATATGAATATATTTCAATAAAATAATTATGATACACACACACACATGTTCATTGTGAAGACGTTCTTGAGGCATGCAATAAAGTTAATAATTATTGTGACATTGATGGCTTACCCCCACAATTACAGCTACCTTTGCAATGACACTGCTCTCAGGAAGTTTCACTTCTTTACGAGAATTTTTCTCGCTCTTGTACTTATAAACATTAAGAAGGACCTGCCTTTCACCACTCGATAAAATCCACTTCCCCTTCTGCTTCACTGGAGAGTTATTTCTGGAATTACCTGACATTTCTAAAAATGTCAAGCCCAGCGCACAATAAGATTTTCCTTAGGAAACAATTCGCGCACTGGAATCGCAAAAAAAAATGGCTTTTTTAGCACGCAAGTGCGGGATGCGGCTCACTCGCATAAGCTCACAATCTCCACACGTTTTGCTGGTTGAAACCGTTGAAGTTGGCACAAATTCATTTCGCTCGCATGCATGCCAGTCTCCAGCCAAAAAAATGTCCCTGGCAGCTGTACTTCCATTACGTGGGGAATTTACGTTGGGGTTGGCACCTACTTTCTCCAACTTAAATGGTAATCAAAAGTCCCTAAGTCAATGTAGTATGTATGGCGGGTGGTTTACGGGAGGTTGGTATTGCCAAGCTCTCTGGGTCACATCTTACGTGGAATAAATCTTACGACGTGTTTCTCATGCGTGACGGACTGTTTACAACACAAAACCGGTGCGAGTTCGAATTGCGTCTATGGATTCTGGGCCAGGAGGAAAGGCATGTATTCACCTTTTTTATGATTAGAATATCTATTTCGTTTGACAGTTTCCTCGCAAATGCATTTACATTATTGCACGCTTAACGAAATAAATCCCTAGAGATTTGTGGGTCGTGCTGTCACACAAGAATAGTTTTAAAATGCTTTGTATTGCTTCAAATGTAATACATAATATAATGTAAGGGAGTATATTGAATGGTGTAATTTTCATCGTCTCTTGATAATCCTTTCTTATTACGTTATTATCAATACTGTACTCAAAGCTCTCATGCGTGACGTTCGTGGACTAGAGTTGGTGTAAAGAAATTAAAATTGGTAATTTAAGTTATATGAAAAGTAAATGGAAAGAAAATTAGCGTCAAACATACAGAAAAATAGGAAACATTGTTTGGTCATTATTTGTTGTAAATGATGTTTTGATTATATTGTTGTTTTCTTTAATATCCATTACTACATTTTTCCACATTTTTTGTGCAGATTAAGGAAGAGCCTCGTAGTGATCCAGAAGATGAAGCAATGGTAAGTCCATTAAAAGGAGAATTGTTTTATAAAAATTCTAATCCAGTTCCGTTATTTTAGTTACAGGTTGGTGTATAATTCTATTAATTTAATTTTTTTGCATAATGGGTTATTTTCAATATTTTTATATTTTATTTTAAGAATATGTGCATTTTGTGGCTTTTTTGTTTTTATTCGTTGGTTTGCCACCTAGTATTTCAGGGTTTTTGATAATCATTTAATTGAGGGATATTTTTTTCAGTTTCTCAGCTTATAAATTATTTTAGTTGTGGAATTTATCTTAATGAATTATTTATGGGGATATTTTTTATATGTATCTATATACATTGTTCTGACAGTTTCAATTTAATGGTTGTTTACTTGTACACTATCATTACTTTTCATGTAAATTATATCTTGCTTCAAGAGGTAGAATATTATGAAAGAAAGGTATCCAAGCCATCTAGTAGAAGTGATGATAAGTGCTGTATGGTTGTTGTAAACCACAGAGGATTTGTTACTTGTAAGAGGATTACAAATGAAGGAGTAGGACAGGGAAACAATTGTTTGCTAATGCAAAATGCGTCAATATAAACTGGGAAATATAATTCAAAGGTGGAAGAACATGGTAATCTCAGGAATTTATTTGGGCAAAAATCAATTTTTAAATGACCTGCTGGAAAGTGAGGATGAATTACAAAGATGATTTTTACAGCTGAAGCAGATTTTTAAGGAATACAATCTAAAATTATCAAATTATAAAATGAAATTAATGGCTTTGGAAGGAATGTAACCAGTGTTGGCAAAGATTGTGCTTCAAAATAAGATTTTTGGGGATAAGTTTTGCATTTTAGTTACATGGGATATGAAATTGAACACAAAAAAGGTAGGAGTGTCACCAAAAACATCTGTAATTTGCAAATAATGCATTGAACTATAAATAAAACCTCTCAAAAATAGCCTGAAGTGATATTTTATAAATATTTTGTGATGTTATGGCCCTCTCAGTTCTATATGAATGTAAAACCTGGTTTCTCTGAGAGGAATAAAGGTCCGTACGTTTTGAAATCAAATAAAAGGGGAATTAGGGAGACAGTCATGGATGAAATGTTAAAAAACTGCAACAAAAGTTCTAAATCTAAATCAAGAGGAAAGAGAACATTTTGCTTTTGTAAGAACGTTGTCTGCTATTAAAAGAAAACTATATGAAAGGAAGCCAGATTGGCTCCTTTAAATGAAAAACTGAATGTAAAACTTTCATTTTTCAAATTTTTAACGTAAAAGCTATATAGTTTCTGGGTGTATTTGTTTAAATATGGCATTGTTTAATATATATTAAATAGTTAAAAGAATTGGTCTAATTTTCTTCAACATTATGCATTAAACTTGTATATACTGAATTTCTAGAAAAATTGTGGAACTCTTGATTTTTGAACTTACGTTTTATTTCAGAGGGATGTACAAATGTCAAGAAATCAAGAGGAGCCAAATTCAGATGAGGTTGTATCTAATTGTTTTTATGGTAATTTAGATCTAAAGAAATAGGGCAATTAAATTTTACAGCCTTATAGAAATTTTGTGTATCTATTATTTCCTTAGTGTAGGATAATGATTAACAGACACACATGTATTGAGACTGTCAATAAGGTTCACAGTTGGTGCCATTTATACATTATATTTCATAATAAATTTTCAACATGACACTTGCCTGAAAACCTTTTTACTTCATACTGCTTTCAGGTTTTATCAGGAGCTTATTTCATGGGTTTTTGGGGTCATCCATAAATAACATAATACTAAAGAGATGGGAGGGGGGTTGAGGCACCGTTACACCGCTTACATAAGCGTAGGGGGATCACAATGGTGTTACATACTGCTAATATTTATTTTTAAGATTCAACATTTGCTGAAATATCAATTCTTTTTATTCATTCTTATACTGAAACATTAAAATATTAACAAATTAAATTTAAAAAACTTAATAAATTAAAAAGGTGTGATGTTTTAAAATAAATAGAAATATATTTTCATCAATGATATATTGATTGAGTTGGTTAGATTATGAAGACAATATTCACAACTGATGTATAGTATATTCTAGAATCGATTAAATTGGTGAAGTAGCTTTAGGACCCATGCATCATCAATTATGGCATGTACACGGCTATTCGGAAATTTCCTCTCTTCATTCATAAATTCAAAAATAATTATATATATATATATATATATATATATATATATATATATATATATATATATATATATATATATATATATATATATATATATATATATATATATATATATTATATTAATAAATTCATTCATAAATTGTTCCCAGTTTTATTGTTAGATGGCGTGAACATAACCTACTAATTCTGCCTTCAATGATCATAAATTTTAATTTATAACATAAATCAAATTAAAACAACTTGTTGTTGCTGCTCTATAACTTATTTTCTCTTATTGTAAATGGATAGGGGGGTTGCAAGCATTACATAATTATTTAGTGGGAGTTGATGTGCACATTATAGGTGCATTACAAGGGGGAAAGGGAGTGTTCAAAATACTCCAAATTTGCGTTACAAAATTCATGGACGGCCCCTTTGATGATTTTGATTTGACATTTGGTTTTCTTTTTAGGATGTGCTGCTACCACCCGCTGACGTCCTTGTACCTAAAATTGAATTTTTTGAAGAGGTGAGAAAGTTGTTCTTTTTTGCATTATTGTGGAAAGGGAACTATACACACTTGAAATTGATGCCAGTTTTACCCATATACATTTATTTGCCACATTTTGAACTCTGAAGGCACCTTCATGCTTGGGATTCTTTGCAGTTTTTTCTGGACACATCTGCAAATTTGTTATGGTTGTATAGAAAACAGTACCATATATTTCTGCAGATAAGATGAGATATGAATTTTCGTCAAGGTTTTATGGTTTTAGCATGTATCTATTCCACAAGATGACCATGGAATTATTATTGGCTTATGATTTAGTTAAGATTAGCAATCATCATTTCTTGCAACGCAGCAGTGCAGCTCATCTGCAGCACTGGTTTCTGGCTAACATTTGCGCTGATTCACTGGTTTCTGGCTAACATTTGTGCTGATTCACTGGCTTCTGGCTAACATTTGCGCTGATTAGGGCTTTGTGGGGGCAGAAAGTGTGGGATTTCTAATGCAATGGATGGCACTGAGGATGATTTGCTTTGGGATTTTGATGACCTAAAATGATCAATAAAATTCTCTTAAAATATTTTTAAAATGCCCTACGAGCAAAGAGAAATGACGAAACTTTTTTTAACAAAACCAATTCAGATGAACAACTCAAGCTGTTGGATATATTACTGATGTAATTGAGGCTTCTTCCTATCGTTCAAGTGAACTCGCCTGGCAAACTTTTGGTTTGGTCTGGACCAGGAAATCTTTGTCTTTAGTTATCGTGAAATCCATCGAACCAGCAATGATGCTGAAGGCATCACAGGACTCTTAGATTACACCCTCACAACTGCTGTCATTACAATTTCTGCGTGAAGAAATTGAATAGGCTAGTCAGGAAAATCGATGAAGTTGGCGCAAAAAGCTTTAACATTGACGCAAATGAATGTGAGAATTAAAAAAAATTAAATTAAATATAAATTAATATAAAATTAAATATAAATTAAAAATTAAATATAAAATAAAAATTAAATATAAAATAAAAATTAAACATAAATTAAAAATTAAATATAAATTAAAATAAAAATAAAATTGATTAATGAATGTGAGAATTTAAAAAAATTTTCTTTGTATCTGCCCTACATGAAGACCCCTTATATATGGGGTCTTTTTTTGTGATTCATGTATTATATTTGCCAAAATATACAGTATTACGAATTGAGACACTTTTAGAGGAGTAGGATCTGTAGGCAAACAAATATTTGGTGCTCTTCAAAATAAAACCTCTCCCATGTTAGTATAATCTTATTTTTAAGAAATCAAATTTTAAAATTTTTGATCTTTTAGTAAATATCTCTACAATTTCTCAAAATTTGCTGTTGTAGGTAGCTGTCTGATTTGCGTATGTGTAAAAGCACCTCTGATTATAATTACTAACAATTTGATCACGTTCACGGAGTTATTAACATAAATGTAATAAAGGATTATATTTGCTGTAGAATAATAATAAAGTATATAACTTTTGTTCATAGAGATAAAGTAGTATGAAAAGATTGCATTTTATTTTGTTGTAAGCAATGGACTAAAAATATTTACTAATCCTAAAAATTCTTAGGATTAGTAAAACATGAATAAGTAGTTTCATTGGTTAGTATCACTGCATTATTGTGTGTGTGGGAAAATAAGGAAAGAAAAAGAAACTTAATACTTAGTATTTTATCCAAACATTTTAGGAAATACTGTGAATTTAAACAATTTCCTCAGAATAGATTCTGTTTTCCTATGAATGACTACTTCCTGATAATATCCCTAGAACCTGTTCTCAGAATGTGAAATACATGCACCACACCCAGGTGTAATGTCCAAAAATGAGCTCATAAACTCAAGGGAACCAGGAATCATCAGGTTTTGTTTGTTCCTGTTTAACCCATGGCATTGTAACCACAGATGTTTGCATTAATGGATAGGGTGCACATGATGGGGAGATGAATGTATCGTCCTCCCTAGAGAGTTTAATGACCTTTACTAAAAAAGTATTAATTTTATCTTCCTGAAAGGGATACAATTAATCCATATCGTGTCTCGTGTATGATTTTCACACTTTGAAATATTTAAACCAGGGATTCCCAACCTTTTTCATTCATCGAACCCTTTGAAAAGAACCTGTTGGCTCTATTGACCTGTTATGGTATTCTGTAAAAATGATCATACATGATTTTAATACAAATAATTGCCAATAGATGTCTGAAAGATAAGTTTCATACACCAATATTTTGATAAATATCTTGATTTTCAATAATTGAAGACACTTCAACTGTAGAGTAGCTGCGTTTCTAATGTTTATTGTTGTGCAATGGTTACAAAATGTTGAACATTATTTACCTGGCTGCACTGGCATTTCTCCAGAATATGTTGCAGGGAATATTTTCTTGTGTGATAGAATGTTGTCAATACGTAGTTATAATTTGTTGAATTTTCTAAACAGCCTGAGTAGTTGGGTAGTCAGATTCTCAGATGTCCTGATGCAGAAAATCAAAATGGGGCTTCAATCTGCAATAAACGTGAAATTAAGGGTTTTAAGTCTAATTGGTATAAATAAAAGAAAAGAGTGGAGAAAATAAGCATGGAGTGCAATTTGTTTTATTCTTTGCCGATATCCATCTGCAAGAGTCCTTGTTATAGGCCCCTTACTTCTGTATTACTGGTGCAGTGCACCAGTTACAACACCAACTATGCCCTGATCCTAAGGATGAATGATGGATGTAAAAGAAGCGGATCGATTTTGTAATTATTAATGTGATTTGTTGCTCTGTGTCAGAAAACAATTATCAAGTGAATTTAATTTTTTTTTAAATCAATGATTTCGTCAATAATTCTTGATTATACCTATAAATTGCCAGTTCATATGCAGCTATAGACTGCAATTGACCCCCTTCAAAATTTCATTGAACCCCAGAGGATCAATATCGGTTTTGTAAGGAAGCCTTTTCCAAGAGCATTCTTAAGAGTTCTTTAAATTGTGGTGCATAAACATCTAATATTTCTCTTGTCAGTGATATCAGCCCCCTCCCTGCAAAAATTGCCAATTCACATCCTGCGAGAAGGAAGGACTGGCAAGCCTCAAGCATGTGTAGGCTCATAAAGAGAGCCCAGAGAGCCAGATGTTTATGGCATGTAATGTTTTCTATTTTGCTTAAATTTTGTTTGTTTCAAGTTATTTTAATTGTAATTCCATTTCAATTATCTTATCTTTCATGCCTATTGTATCATATATATTAAGTCGTATTTTAAATGTTCTGTAATATGAAGTCATATTTTGGCCTGTTTTGGTCTTTTGACATATTTCTGTCATTTTTACATTATAAGTTCATATTTTATGTCCATTTGAATCCTCTTGCTTTTTATTCAGCTCACAGATAACGTAAAAATTATCAGTTCATTGTAAATCATAATGTGGAAAAGACTAGTAATGAAAGACTAGTAATTAAAATTCCCTGCTTGTTCATTTAAAATTGCATGAATATAAAACAATAGAACAAAGTTTTGGAAACTTCTTTGCCAAGAAACACAGTAAAGGAAGGTTTAACATTGGATTAATTTTTTTGTAGGAGGTAAATGAAGAGAGTCCTTTCAACCATAGTCGTTCTGGACAAGAGCAAATAGGTACAGACACAAGGTTGGAGTGCAATGGGCATTTTCTCGCCAAAATCTCTGGAAAAGGTAAGGATGTGCTTGCTCTGGACTGAAAATTGTTCTCCCATATAGCCAACTCTTGTCTTTGCTACAAATGGCAATATGATACAAAAATGTAAAATGACATTGCGATTATTTATTATTATAGAAACGTTTTTAATTTTATTATTAATAATTTAGACACCCATCTGTTTTTATCTGCATTGTGAATGGTACATGTTGTAAAGATTCAGCTTCAAAAAGATAATATAGTTATGAAATAACATAAAAAGTTGAGATTAATTAAATATTCAGATAACTCATAGTCTATAAAATTCTTTACAGCTTTTACAGGTTTCCCTCCTGTCCTCTCTTCGGTCACTGTCTTGCAGGCCTACTCCCACGGATCTCTCTTCTTTGCCAATAAAGGCCTTCCAGCACTGGGGTTTGATTCGGTGGATCACACTACTTTGGTGTCTTCTGGTCTTCTGAGTATTAGACGTGCGGCAGCATCGTTTCGGGTCTGCCTCGCTTCGGGGCCCTTCGTCGGAGCCTGAGGCAATTTCTCCTCAGTTCCGCAGTGCAGTATCTTCGATCCACCAGTAGGCTTGGCTACTAGCCTGCCGTTCCGGTGCTGGACAAAACAAACTTTTGCGCCGGTAGCCCATCTTCGTAGCCAAGCTCCGTGAAGACACGGGAGTTACGCGGGTCTCTGGATGGGTGACCATCTGGGAACTAGAATACTAACGGAACTGAGCCACTGGCCGATAGGGATAAAAGGCAATAACAGTCGCTCTGATACACTAGCGAATGGTGAAGTCGAAACCATATCAACAGAAAAGTGAAAACTCGAAAACGCCGCAAAGCAAAAAATCGGAGATCTACACCTACGCACAGCAGGAAGCGCTCACAAACTGACTCCTGAGCGAGAAAAATTGCAAAACAAGAGCCGTTTGTGGCAAATATACGTGAGAAGGGAAGGAATGTCATTTCTGTCGACATGGCATTTCTCACACCCAAAAACCGCTCGACTTGGCAGTATAAACAGAGATACGAGCCTTCAACACTAGGGTTCAGGACGGTCGTCAAGGCCATCCTGTCTTGCACCCCTCCTCCCCCCGGCCTAGGCAGTGGCTCAGGCGGGGAACTTGGGCCGCGAAGAGAGGGAACCCTCCCCTCCGCCACTTCTCGCGCATGCGCAGTCCAGGTTTTGGTCTAGGTTGTCGAGCTCAGTGGCGAATCCTGAACATGATTTTAAATATACCGCACTTTATGGAAGCTACCTCTACCGTTCTTTTATTTCGAGGTTTTCTGAAATCCCAATTCTATGAAATTCCGTCCTTAATAATTGTTCTGAAAAACAATTTCACAAACCACTAACTTCTGGATCATTAACACACTCCATTTGCACAAAAACTTAAGAGAAGCGTAACTTATGAAGGTCGGTTCACCGCAATATTTTGCGGTGCCTACCGACCATCCAGACGCGCATCCTCCCCTCTCCCCGCCCTTGAAACATGAGGAGCCCTAGGTTATCGCGGCTGGCATGCAATGCCTTCCCATGTGCTAGCGAATTGGACAGCAATAAGAATTGTTTAAAACTTCTCACTCTACCGCACTTCATAGCGCTTACGGGTGCGAAAGACTGACAGGCTCTCGTTAGCAAAACTGAGTTACTTTTTAGCATCTGTTTTAAAGCTTTCAGTCCCTCAATAACTTTTTAGAGGATTACCAAACTTGTGAAATATTTATTATACACTTCCAATTACTTGGTATACGGGCGAAATAAGCGGTGTATCGGAGAATTCGCCACTGGTCGAGCTATAGTTTCTTCTTCCCCTTCAGGATATTCAGCTGTCTCTCTTCCTTCCTCGGTGTCTTTTGTGTGGCACTCTCCTGGCGATGTTTCCTCATCGCCTTGGGATTGCTTGTTTCAATGGAGAATTGCTTTGATCCTCATTTTCTGTAATCGTATCCTTTCCATTTCCCAGTATTTTTACTTTTCCTTCTTACACAGTAGTGTAGGATGGCCCACCAACGCTTTTTTTTATTTTATTTTATTTATTTATTTATTTTACCTTTGTAAGTTTCAATTGTTTTAAGAAGCTGAAAAACATTGATATTGTTTATGATATGGTTTTGGATCAAACTAGCATGCAAATCATCACAAGAGTTCTTTATAATTTGCATTATCACAGCATCTTTAGTTGTGGATAAAAAATTGTGACTATTCACTCAAAAACTGAACATTCAGAATACATTTCGGAAATACCCAGTGTTTTAGTTTTAAATATAAAACAATCAAATGCATTACTTTGTCATAGATGTATATTGGCTTTTATTTTACTTATAAATGTAATAGATTCTGTCATTAAATAGAGTTATTGATATAAGTTGACTTTTACCATTTCAAGAGCCAGAAATTGAATACTGTTACTATTTGTTTAAATCAGTGCTTGTGTATATAATTAGTAGTCAGTACATTAATTTATTAAAATCATCAAAGACCTAAAATAAAATCAAAATTTATGAGGTGGGATCTGAAGGCCCCACCATCAGTAATATGGGACCAAACTTTGGTATTCTAGAATTTGTGCAAAACTTCTTTTCAATACATTATGGAGATGTATTTAACTGTCATGTTAATTTGCACAGAACTCTGGAATGGGAGAAACTTTAATGTTGTTGTTGTTTTTCTTTTTTAGCACCTTCTACCTGTCTTTATGCCAGCAGAATCTGTGAAAAAGATGTGGCAGAAAAGATTCAGACAGGGGAATATATTGTTGTTCGAAAGGAAAGATCAAGAAGCAAGGTTTGGGAGAGGTTTGCTTCTATTTATGATGCCGATAGAAAGCGATACATGGGATATGTTCAGTGTACAATCTGTGGAATTTTACTGACCATGAAGTTGGGTTCAGGGACAACACATCTGTCACGCCATGTATGCAAAAGCGATGGATCCTCAGGAGCAATGTCTGTTAATGTCAGTGTGAAAGTCAGCGACGTGTTAACAGAAAGTTGTTTGAAGAAGTGTGTTGAAATGTGTGTCAGGGACCTTGTGCCATCATCCACAGTGTCAGGAACAGGTTTTAGAAATCTTTGTCAAGAACTAGTGAAAATTGGAGCAGCACATGGGAATGTAAATGTTTTACGTTTGTTACCATCTGCTGATACATTATTAAAGCATATGTCTATTTTGGCTGTTCACTTACGTGAAAGCATTATGCCAGATATTCGTAAGGCAGTAGTTGATGGAGTGTGCGCTATGGATATTTGGACAGAAAGGGTGCGGGACATAAATCATGCTGTTGTGACAAGCCATTACATTTCAGATGATTGGAAGATTCGTAGACATTTGTTAATGTCCTTTGAATTTCCATATGATGAAGATTCTGAAAGCCAATTCACTGTAAAAAAATTCCTGCAATTAAAATCATCTAGCATTGATCTTCCTGCAGAAAATATGAAGAAATTGATGTATGTTACAAGTGATCCATATGATTACTATAGTGAATCATTAAGTCACACTGATGCATTTGATTTCAACAACTCTCATATACTTTGTGCAGCCAGCTATATTAGAACTACTATTCAAAAGATATTTGTTGACAGCAATCTTGAATTCTGTTGCCCAGAAATCTGGGCTTGTGTGAACACTGGAAAGTTAATTGTGCATTACCTAAGAAATAATGGACTGCAGGAACAGCTGAATGTAATGATTCAACAATCTATGCCTTCTTGTTGGAATTATTCCTTATTTGTACTGGAAATAGTTTTTAGTAATTATGAATCTATTAATCGCATCTTCACTGAGAAGAAGGAAGTTGCTATTCTAGGTCGTTGGAATAGACAACTCATGTCTGATATTATTCCTTTTCTCATGAAGTTTAAGGAAGTAATCATTGAGCTTCAAAATCATACTTACCCTACGCTGCATCTTGTCTTGGTATATTTTTCTGAACTCAAGAATTTGTGTTCTCCATGTCCTTCAGATCATCCGGTAAGTATAATTAGCTATAATATGTCTGAAAAATTCAAGGTTCAATCATGCCACAGGGTGGTCGCTTTCTGGAAAACCAGGAAAAATCAGGGAATTTGATGGTTCTGGAAAAGCCAGGGAAAAATCAAGGAATTTGTAAACGAATTGATTCAGGGAAAATTTGGAGAGGATTATCAAACTAGATACTTTTCTTAAAAACAGTAGTACAGCATTACAACCACAAACATTATTTTTTCCTCAGTTTATATTTGGTAAGAAAATATTGCTAATTTGTACTTTGTCATGGCAGTAGCGTGTTCATGTGCAGTAGAAAATAGTTTTCAATGTAGCGGCTCATTTCTCTCACACTGTTAAATATTATAAATAATAGTAATAGTATATAAATAGTAATAGTTAATAAATAATAGTATCAGGGTGGCTTTTATATATTCTTTTAGTAGTGTGGAATTACAAATTTTATCAGGAAAATCATTTCTAAAACCGTGCTCAAAAACTGGAAAAAATCAGGGAAATTTGTTCCAGGAAATAAGTGACAACCACATGCCATGATGTTAACCATGTATTACTTTTCTTGACTGATGACCACTGATGACTTTGCCTTCCCCTCTCTAGAGCAATGAACAGTTGAAAGCAAAAGCTTGCAGCAAGCACTGATGACATTCCAAACACATTTGGTGTATAATAAAATATATTTACTGTTCAAACCGAGAACTCCTATTCATATTTTTCTAAACATTATCTAAAGAAATGGCCAAAGCAGATCTAGATCCATAACAGGAGATACCCTGAACTCCTGGGAAAATTAGAACTCAAATTATTGAGAAAGTTGTGAAGCCATGACTGATATTCAAGAGATTGGCATTGCTTCATAAAATCTAGTGGCCAATGTTGTAACTAATACCCCCACTACCTGCATTTCTCCAAGCCATCATTCAAGTAAAGTTGTGTGATTAACAGTCAGGATTCCATTAACTGCAGGGTCAGGCTGATGACCACCCCAGATTCTAAGTGTTAATAGAAAGTGTGTAGGTTTGACATTTGAATGTAGTAAATGAATGGGATCTTCAAATTTTAGTGGTATTGCTGAGTCAAAATAAGATACTTGAAAATTACAATTTTTAACTCTTCCATACATGTAGTCTAGTTATGTTATTCTGCAAAAAATTAATCTCGAGATTTTTAACAGAGATGCACCTTTTAGGAGTCTTTTAAAGCAACAAAGAGATTTTTCTTCAATCTTTGTCTGCTTCCCTGACTTTCTCTCATCCTTGCTCCGTTGAACATTTGGGGGAGAGAAATTATTCTCAATTAGTAAAAGAATTAATAATTGTCTTATTAGAATTACCATTAAAATTACCATAATACTTTGAGTACATTTTTTAATGGACTCATGTTTCATGATGAGAATACAACATTTGAACTTTGTGCAAGTTTCTATCATTCTCAAAGAGAAGAATTTTTAATATATTACTGCATAGAATGGGTGGTGTCTTACTGACACCTTATTTCTCAATTAATTTACTGTATATTGAATAAAGAGAAAAGTATTTTGAATATATTTCTTCAATATAAAAAAAGAACATGATCTCACAATAGTTTGTACTAACTTAAACCTATTTTATTCAAAAATTGGAATGGTATGGGACCAAATGTTTTCTCACCATGGTGAAAAACAAATTTTAGGTTCATTTTATTTTTTTAGGATTCTTCACCAGGGATAAACAAATGTACTACATTCTTCAGTTTCAGTCCTTTTATTTATTAACTTGGTAAATTGAAATGTTTTTGTGGTTTTTAATAAAAAAAAAAAATGTTTGTGGCCAAAATCAGAGAACATGGTAATCAATTAAGTTTTGAATCTTCAATCCACAGGTCACTCAAATATGGACCAATATTTTGCTTTTCTGTGTATTAATTAAAAGCGTAATTTTGATTTGGGAATGAATATCAAATTGTTAGAATATACATGCTTTGATTTTCAGGAAACTCTTAAAATCAAAACTGAAGTTCGGTCTTACCTAAATAGATTTCAAATAGCCAAGGAGCATTATATTGCCACTTTTCTTTGTCCACACACACGACTTCTAAAACAGCTTGATTCTGCAAAAAAGGCGCAAGTACATGAGCATGTTCGAAAGATGTGTGCAGTTATTAGTGGTAAGTAATTTTGGAAAATACTAAAGAACTTCACACATTTGATGTGTATTATCTGTGCATCAAAGAGCATGAATGTTGAAATGTGAATAAAGAAAATTATGGTTGAATCCGAACTATTAATCATTTTGAAAAATGACCAAATTCTATCAGAATGTACAATTCATAATGAACTTTGCTGTTTCTAAGGATCTTTTAATTTCTATTTTTCCAAATTGTAAAAAATGGGAATGCTATGACTTATAAATTTATTACATTGGGTGATTTGGATGACAACATATTACTAATGGAGTTATTTTCTTATTACTAAGCTGCAGAATTTTGTCTATTTGCCATTTTTTTTCCTTCAATGGATATCACAATATTTGAGGTTACTTATTCATTTTGAGGCATTAGGAGTATTGTATGCAAATTTTATAGTAGCTACAATTACCTATTTCACTAATAAATGCCTATTTTGTGTTTAAGTCCCTAAATATTGCCTTTTCTCATCTATTGATCAAAATGCAACTATCCATAATCAAAAATTTTTTTAAAATGTAAGTTTTTTTTTGTTTTTCTCTCGCAGAGTACAGAGAAATCGAACAACTATCGATAAATCTATGTGCCATCTATCTGCCATCAGAGTACGAGTATTTTGTGTTATGAAAAACCTGCCAAATCACTGGTGGTAGTTGAGTTATTTTTTATTTCGAATTTTTAAAGTATTTTTTCTCAAAAACTGCTCCAAGTTTTTCTTAAAATTTTCTTGTATGTATCAAAGGATGGTATAAAAATATGGTGCTAGTCCCATTTTCAGCAAACTCTCTGTATTTTCAAAAATTGCAAAAAGTTAACATTGCAAAGGTACAATCGTGAATACATAAATTTTTGTCATAAATGAAATCTGTTCTAAAAAATCAGATCTTTAGAAAAAGTCAAGTATAATTTTTTTTTTTTTAAGTTTTTTTCCCCCCGGAATTTCTGCTTGAAATTTATGCAAATTATAAATACTGCTATACATTTTTTCTTCAATTTTTTGTCTATGGATAGAGCAAGAGATACTTAAAAGAATAGCGCAGGTCTCATTTTTTGCCGCTCTGAATATTTGAAAATTGCAAATTTTGAAACATGTTTCCAAAATAATGCGAGACAGTGTGTGCTGATGTAACACCACTAGTTACAACATTTGTGTTGCACATGATGATTAAAACAAATCAAACAATGTTTTCAATTATGTTTAAATTAAATGTGATGGAAAATTTCATTAGCATTTGTGGACAGCATTGCTGTGCAGCATTAGAGTATGAGCTTGCATTTAACAAAAAGCAAAAAGGTAGCTATTGCGATTCAGCCATTTTTGTCTGAAATGCCCTACAGAGGTGAAAGGATTTCTACGAGGATTAGTCAGAACAATGATGAAAGCAAACATTCCATGATGATAAATATATTGTTTACTTCATAACCTTTCTGTACATGTGTATAATTATGGATAAGAAAAAATTGTAGTACCTTTTTAAATGACTATTTTCCTGCCATTTTTCATGCCTATAAATCCACAGCTTACTTATTTTATTAATAATCAATGTTTGTCATCTTAGATAATAAGTTGGGTAAAGAGGGACTTACATAGTTTGCCAAAAGACATACAGAAAATGCATCATTTCAATTTTAAAGTATTTTTAAAACATTTTTATTACTCAAATATATTTTTTTCAATTGTCAGTTTTAGAGAATGAACTGACTATTTACTGCATCAAAATTTTTTTAAAGTAATCTCTAATCTTGTACCTATTCTCAAGTAACATTTTGAAATGAAAAACAGGAATTGACAGAATTCCACTGCTTACTTCTGTAACAGCTAATTTATAAATCAACTTTTCTTCTCCCTTTTGAAGTTTGCATGTTCCATTTTTTAAAAAAGTATTTTGATTTGTTGTCTCTTCAATTTACAAATTACTGATGTTCATTGAAATTATTCCTATTGTAGGCTGCACTGAAAATGCTTCTCAGCCACAACCTGCAAAAAAAAGTCGTTTTGGATCATGGAACCAATATGAAGAGGATGATGGAACCTCTTTGGATGAAGTTCATTTGTATCTGGCTACTGGAAAGCAAGAAAGTGAAGACCCAAGTGACTTGTTGACATGGTGGCTAGACAAAGCAAAGACATTCCCAAAGCTGTCACAAGTTGCTCGAAAAGTGCTTTGTATACCTGCAACATGTTCTCCATATGGACAGTTCTCCAATTTGAGTGCAATGATTGCTGTGAAAGACAAGTGTTTTGCCTATGACCAACTGAATGATTTGCTTTTAATCCGTAATAAAATAACAGTAAGTACTGAAAACCATAGTTCATCATTGAGTTGTAATCAGGGCTGTTCTGCACCTCCAAAATGTAGAAATATCAGAAAGTGTGACAGATCTGGACTAAGTCAGAGAATTTTACTACAGCACCTGGAAAAATGATTTAATTCATTATAAAATTGTATTTAAAACATTTTATGATAAAAAATAATCCATCATATTAATGGTGGATTTTGAATTGTCTTCATTGTTTGTAATTTGAGAAGTTATTGTAATTCAAAATTCATGGTGCCGTATTTACCTGAACACAGGACTCATATATTTTTCCTCAGTTTTGGTCCTCTAAAAATTGATTATTCTTATTTTCATGCACAAAGTTAAGTATGCACTAATAAATACAATTTGAGATTTTGCATATCTCTGTAGGCTCAAACCCCCCAAAAAGGTTCCAAAATTTTTTTTGGTGGAAATGGAATGAGGAACTTAATGCAAGGCTTTGGCCTTGAAAACATGCTTTTAAGCTCTAGTTTAATGTTTAATATTTTTGAGCTATAAACAATTGACCTGCTAGGAAACACTGTTAACACGGATTTTTTTGTATCCTAGGGTGCGTAAACATGCTAATAATAGCACAAGTCTAATTGTAGCTACTTTTAATGAAAAATTGTATGGGGTTTGTTGTGAAAGGATTCTAAGAGTATTTAATGCATTAAGAATAACAATAATATATTTTGAATTTTGTAAATTTATGAATATATAGGAAAAATGCAAACATTTATATATAATTCCCTGAAATGTTTTTGTAAGGAATTTTGCATAATGCTTCTAGTTGTTAGAAGTAGTTATTATATTGTGCTAAAGCTTTTGCTGATATACCTTTTTCTTTTTCATTTAGATCTTGAAAAAACATAAATATGTTTTATTTATATAACTCAGTGTTTGTGGCTACTTCTTTCTGTCAGTTTCTTCCTATCAGTACTCCGGAATACAAATTATCTGCAAAATCAAAATATTCTTATTTTTTAACCTTAATTTATGGCTAGAATCATCTTTCTGTGGTGACCCTGTACACAATTTCTTAGACATTCTTTATCTCCTTTGGTCTCAGTTTTCTTATTGTATTCAATGTCCCTATGATGCAAGAAGCGAGTTGCGAAGTGTTCAGTGAGCATCCTAGTGGATAAGAAACAATCACAAGTGACAATTACACTTTTCTTCAAAGATAATTTCAGTCAATGTGGTGAATCTCTCGGATATTATTAGACATATAACCATCCTTACACACATAACAAAATATTTTTGTTATATATTCTTTTCTGGGACAAAATGCATTCAATATTTCTATCCACAGTAAATTCAGGGCATGTCCCAGTTTTGGATTTCTTAAACAGGGTAAATGAACATTTAGATTTCAATGGAAAGAGCTGGTCAAATACTCTTGCCCAAGTGCAAGGGAAACTGCAGTTCCCACACTCTGTCTGCATGCACCAGAAATAGGAGCATGTTTTGTTTCATTTCTTAAACAGAATGGAAGCAGATTTCCAGTTGGGTGTTCTTTGCTGCCTTTGCTTGTGTACAACTATCCATTCACATTCTATAAGCACAAAATGAAGATGTGTCAAGAATGGCATGTTAGGGCATTCTAGGTAAATTCAAAAATACACCAAAAACTGGTTGGCTAGGTTAATAAAATTTAATGGAATTATTTATCCATAAAAATGATGAAAAGCCATCAAATTCGAATTTAACATATTAATATTTCAGCTCATGACAGCACATGGAATCTCTCAAATGTGTGAAAATTGGTACATTGGGCATTCTAGTGTGAAGTGGATCATGTGATACAGATTGCATTTGTGTCTACCCGATTCATATGCATTTTTTCAATAAATCTTTGATATTTATGAAGCGAAAGTGTAATTTGTCACTTATCTGTGAAATTTTTAATATTTTTTTCACCTCGTTTCATCAGAGTGGTCAAGTTTTGAGAGATGGAATTGGTACACTACAGAAGTAACAATGATGATCAAAACAAAATTTAAGGTATGGACTGAAAATGTAATTCATGTAGAGAATTTAAATAATATTGTTATGTACTACATAATATATATGTAATTATTTTTATATAATTATGGTTTCAAGTTTTTAAAATAAGAGTCATATTATATTCAGGTAAATATGGTAAATGCATGAATTATATTTACAATTTTGCACAATTTTTATTTTCCTAGCTTTGATTTTCATGTAGAATTTCTTGCATGAACAGAACTTCAATTGTTCAAAAAACAAAAGGCTTCAAAAGTTCCTAATTTTTAAGAAACTAACTGGAACATAATAGTTTGTAGTAACATAATGTTGTTTTTAATCAAGAACAATGACTGCTACTTTGAAAAATAGTCAAGAATATTAGTACGGAAAAATCAAAAATTGTTCTAGAAACATCAAGTAAATGGAAAATTTAAAGTGTGCGATGGCGTTTGGTAACTCTCAAAGATTACTGAAAATCACTGGATTAACTATTATAACTGAAAGTCGCTGGATACTGAATTGTTGTCAGGTGGATTAACTATTATAACTGAAAGTTGCTGGATACTGAATTGTTGTCAGGAGTTCCTTGAAAATTGTGTTATTGTAGTAACAAAGAATGCTGAATTCTTGATTTGTGAAAATCAAACAACTTTTCCCCAAGTAGCTAAGAACCTAAAAAAGTTGCTATAATTTTTTATGATTATGTATTTTATTATGTATAAATTAAAATGTAATCAACTATACATTGACGTGCTCAAATTTTTTGCTTGAGAATAAATACAAAACTAAATATCTTGGCTATCTGTTTGTATAGCATAACTCACTCTTTCTTTCTATGACTCAATTACTTGCTATCATTCCTGTTTCTTTCTCACTTCTGCTTTTTAGTGAAATTAAATTTTCAAAAACACCTTGATTTATTAATAAAAAAAATTGAAAATAATTAAATAAAAATTAACTTTACCTATATAGTTTAAAGTAAGTGGGTGGTCAGTTACCAACATTAATATGATAAAGTCCTCAAAAATATTTGTTATTTTATCCATAAACTTTTTAAAATTTTTAAAATTGATGTGCAATTGTGTTTGAATGAAGTATTGATAAAGTGAACTGATTTATTTCTTCTCTCTCCAGGCTAATATCTCGCTGGAGCAGGTTGAGAGCAACTTTGAAGAGAAGAAGTCTCACTAGAAGAGATAATATAATTGGTTAATAGATTTTTTTTTTTTTTCATTTTACAATTAATCAAAATATAATTATACTGTTTCTGGTTCTTGCCTGCAAGAGGTAACGTGATTTTCCAGATGCAAGGAAAAATTGATGAGTTGAAATGGCCCAGACACTTTCATTCCCGTTTCCATTCTTATAGAATGAATTAATGAATTTTGCTACTTATATTCAATCAGATATCAATGTGTAATTTTTATAATTAACATTTTTACTTAATTTTTCAAATGACTAATTTATTTGTAGCCTAAACTTCATGTTTTCAACACAAAATTTGAGTATTTTTGAGAATTTTTTGGTTGAAATGTAGAAATTTAAATAGAAGGTATTATTATAAAATAGTTTGTATGTACAGTTAGAAACATAAAATTTCTTGGCGTTTAAGTCACTTGAGTAGCAATGCTAAAGGTGAAAATTACCCCCTGAAGAAAAAACATCTTAAAAGACTTGTGCATATTGCAATCTGATAGCATTTAGAAAAGGCAGTTGGATATATGAAGGATAGGACTGGTGCTATACATAGAAAACTAGACGACCACCTAGGGCAGAAACCATAAAGGGGTACAATTCTGGTCATTGATGAAAAATGTATTTTAATACGAGGGTTGGGGCAAAAGTCATGGCAACTAAATTTTTTCTCAAAGAAATGTTATCGGATCACACAATTTTATTTATTGCATGAAAGAAATGCTGTACTAACATGCGTTCTCAAAACAGATGCCCATGTGTGTCTCTCTTAACACAGAGAGCAATGTGAAATCAGTTGTCTAACTGCCGTTGTGTGAGATGAAGGTAACCCATTTTGAGCAGCACTCGTATACCAAGATAGCCATTTTCCATAGGAGGAATGCCTGAGAATGTCACAGGGAATTTGTGGAAGCTTGTGGGAATAATACCCTTCCGTACTGGATAGTCATGAGCGACATGGTAGGAGAGTTTCTGCAAGGATGTATATCAACCAGTGATCAGCAACGCACATGACAACATTTAAGAGATATTTATTTTCAATAAAATTCATTAAATTTTCATAAAATTCATTAAGAGATATTTATTTAATTTAAAAACCTTTATTTATTGAATGCTAATTACAGCATATGAGGGAGAAGTGCAATTTGGGTATGAATTTGCTTTTAAGCCAAAATTATTCAAATTTCATTAGTTCAAGCCTTATTGATCTTGCAAAAAGGGTCTAATTGGGTAGGATGGTAAAAAATTAAATAAAGTAAAACATTTTATCAGTGATTCTTATCCAAAATTACTTTTTTCATTTGGCTCCTTCTCCTCCTATACAACAACAAAATTGAGTTTTACATTTTAAATTTTTTAATAAATTACTGTCATATTTTTAGAATTGAAATGTATGATTAATAATTTTTTTTTACAAATTTTGGTTTCAAATTCATAATTTTTTAATTTATTGAAAAAAATGTTTTCAAACATTTTTGAAGTAATTTTTAAGGACTCGAGGGAAACTTATTACAGTAAAATCTGTCTAAGCTGGAATCGATCGGGTCAAGACCCCCCCCCGCCATCAACAACAACAACAACAACAACGATTTAGGGATGTTAGTAGAGTTTATGTAGGATTGTCCATTTTATGACACTTGTGAAATTGACATTAACATTTAACGTATTTATGGAAGAAATCACCAATAAATGAATACTACTTCATTGACAGCTTCTGAGTTTCTCTTGCTTCTACAAGTTTGACATTTTCATCTAAGGTTTTATAGCTTATGGTTTTTCAACCATTGTTAAACTGGTTGTGAAACTTATAAAAATACGCACCACTTCACTGCCTAGTGGCTGCAGTCAGACCATTTGCTGTCTCTTGCAACATATAATACGTTACAGCCCAAAGTATTGTGACTTTCTGTTACCCTTGTATGGCCTTGAGCATTGTGTCTCTGGCCGAGGTGTTATGATTTTCAACATGGAGCTGAGAGATGCATTAATAAAAGCCGTGCCCATACACCTTCCCACTCCCAGAGAGACAGGAAGTAGGAAATTTCCCTACGGCTTATGCTGTGAGTGATATGTGACCCCAAGGTCAAATTCTACACTGACAGGTGAAGCCCCTCTCCTTCGCTGTGCAGCCGCCACGACTAAATTGGGTTAGAAAATTTAAAACAGACTTGCAGATGCATTCATGTCATTAAGAATATCTCGTATCTCTCTACCAATTGCATTAAATTCACAAGAATTCCATTTTATAAAGGTAAAATGTCATTTAACTTCACGGGCCAGAGAAATTTTCTGTTTATTGTAGGTTTCCGGCTTGTGTAGGTTCCAGTTTAGACAGATTTTACTGCTTAATTTGCTTCCTAGCATAACTAGTATCTACTGTACAGGCTGTGAAATTAGTCTTCTTCCCCTTTCTGCAGGCACGGTGTCTCCTGATGAATACAAGATCCTCCGAGCGCCTACTCTGACAGCCCTGCTCTACTGTGTTGGGGCAGAATTGCCACTGGCTCTGCAGCAACTCCTTCTGGGAGGTTTCTAGGGTTTGAGTCCTGATACTGGTGAAATTTTCGACACTAGCTATATAGTTAGGTCAAATTCACCTGCTGTCTGGAGGAGAATTCTAGTGGCCAACTGCTCTAATTGATAGTTTTCCATAGTTTCTCCGATAAACGAGACAAATACCAGAGCAGTCATGTGTGGGGTGGTGCCTTGCTGAATGGAGATACTTGAAGGAGGAAATCCCCCGCAAGCGGATGTGATGGTCAGCACTGAATGTGACCATCAAGCGGGGGAGGAACACCGCCTTCCCTCGTGGTAAAACATTCACTCTACAAATGGAACTAATTCAAGTGTATTACAAGTGGAATTGTAATTCACTTCAAATAGAGTTTGATAAAGCATTTTTCATAATACAATAAAATCTGTCTTGAGCAAACCCTGCATTAAATAGAAACTTGTTCTCAGCAGAAAAATATTTTGGTCTTGTTACTGCAGAGCTGAAAAACAAGTTAATTTTACTGTGTTAAACACAAATTGTCAATGTGGAAATGGAAATTAAAAGAAACCTTTAAACTAAAATGTTCTAATGTATGAGCATGCTGAATAGTTTAGAAGAGTATGAAAAGGAAAGATTCTGTGGAAATAAAGATACTCATATACTCCCTTTTCTTCCCTAATTTGGTGTCTTCTTCTGTATTCAAAAGCAAAGAAAGTTAACTAGAAAAATTAAGGTCAAAGTGAGTACAGTTTGCATAACTGACTAAATAATATTTGCTACAATGAAAATAATGGAGGGCAATAATTAGTAATTTTGTTAACATCAGTGTAATGTTTGCATGTATTCAAAATTAACATGAATATGTTAACTCAGTATGAAATTTGTTTTGTTTTAATTTTTTTTCTGATTTGAAAAATTAGGATGCCTTTATGAAACAGAAACTTGTTTTCTGTGAAAAAATATTTCGTCATGATTGACTTCCCTATTGGCACGTTTTACTGTGTATTTCTGTAGGGGCTTATGAATCTGTACCGAACTTGAAATACATTTTTTATGCAATGCTATATAAAATTTCTTAGTATACTTTTATGTATGTTTGTGTGGTTATTAGCATGAAGTTACTAATAATAGTTACTTAATACTAAAGTAAAAAGTTTCTACAAACCAGTATTAGCTGGGAGGCACAAACATATCTCAGCTTGCCTGAGGTACAAAATATCTTGGTGCTACCACGATGTCAAAAAGCTTCAAAAGTGAAGAGAAGAAATAAGAGGAGTTATCTTATTACAGAATGACTTTTGTAATCATTACATAAAATATACCTGAAGGAATACATGCAGTAGAATTATTGTGTTGATCATATTACAAATTCTATTTTATTGTATCTATTTTTTATTACTTGTACCGTATATGTATAGAGTGGCTACTTTCTGTTAAACCAGGAAAAGTCAGGGAATTTCGTTGATCTGGTAAAATCAGAGAATTTTGTTGTAAATCAGGGACTTCCTAATTGTTAATTTTTTTAAATTTCTCATAGAAGGGGCCTAAATATGTAAAAATTTGATTTATGTATATCAAAGTGGTTTGCTGCTGTTTGTCATATGAATTTGATGTCAAGCAATCTCACGCTTTTTGTCGCATTCAACCTTCTCGGAAACTGTCGAAATCGCCAGGGTTCGCTGAGCTTTACAATGTAACTGACCACAACCTTCTAAACATTGTGCAGGGGGCTGTGAACTATCATATTAACAGAGTCGTGTAAGGCGGCGAGGCAGTCGAGGCAATCCTGGCGATGAATGACAACTGTCTCTCGAAATTGACTCCGCGGTGATGCGGTAGGGCTCTGAAGGAAAATGTTACGGCTGAGATACCTGTGCGTAGCCTTGTAAGAAACATACCGTTCTAACAACGACTTATCGTTCAGTGTTTGTAACGTTATTTTGTGGCGCTCTACTTGATGTGTATACTACTAAAATGTATGACAATAGGTGAATGTTATGAAAACATTGTCTCCGGAATTGCTTCTGTGGAATGCTAATGTGACGCGGGCTTAACTTTTTGTGCTTATTTTCATAGTTTTAAATTTATAGTATTCAATTCTTAAATATTAAATATTGAAATACATAAAATTTTAAACATATAAAGCATTATCTCGATTTTATCACTTGCATTTCGTGTACAATCATTTTTTTTAATAATTTTCATCCCATGAAAATTTTGATACGAGTTTTGTTGACTTCTCCCGTGTCTTTGTTTATATCGTTATTTTTTGTCCTAATGTAATTGTATTCTCGGCCGAATGTACTTTTAATATTTGATCCATGCATTAATCTGTTGTAATCAAAATATATAAAACAAACATCAACCAATTTGCGTGATCAATGCATTGTTACAGAATATCTTATAATTTGATTTCATATTCAAACGAATTTATGGATCAAAAATTAATAAATGAGGACGGATCGTAATGGAAATTAAAAGTTCTAGAAATAAACCAGTTGTACTAGAGAATGGGAGAGACCTCGTACTAGGTAGTTTCCTAATCTCCGGTTTGGGCTCTATTCGTTTTTGCTCTACCCTCTTCTCGATTGCCATCTATTGGCACCGAAAACATTTTTTTTACGTTCGAGTTATCGGGCACCTAATAGTAGAATTGTTTAATAATATTATAGAAGGGTAAAACTTTGTCCTCTGTACATATTTTCATTGAAAATGTTATAGGCGTTTCTAAGAAAATGTCATTTAAGCGTTTCTAAAAATGCGCATTTTGAAGCTAAGAGTTGTCAATAAACTTAATAAGAAATCATTTCAAGCACTTGTTCTCACACATACAGTACCTAAGGTATAAGAAAAGCCCATAGTGTAAATATTTACTACGAGACAGGCATTTAACAAAAAATTCATTTGTGTAATTTTTGAAAAACCAAAATAATAAATCAGCATTGACGTATTTGAAGTAGCATTGATATCAGTGATTTAGTACTGTCCGTACAAAAAACTGAAGAAAAAAAATTCGAGAAATGGCTTTGAGCGTTTCTGAAAATGCGCAATTTTGAGCTCATTTTACTTGAAAAGTTTTGATTTTTCGACAAGTTCTATAAGACATCATTGTCCTCAAAAATGTCAACGACGTGAGAATTGTGTCAAAAATATTACATTTGTGTAATTTTTAAAAAAAACAATACAGCAAAATGAGATTTATATCATCTTATAGAGTGCATTTAATACTAGGAAGAAAATTATCCACTTTTTAGTTATGAGAGTCCGGCAATAAAAGTTTTTCTGTCAAAAATTCGCCGTTTTCCTGTGCACGATTACAATGCTTTCTCATTTTAGAACGGCGAGAAAGTAAGATGGCCGGAGCTTAAAGCGAAATTAGCTTTTCCTTTGATATCCCCATTAAAGTTATGCCAGAGACGCGCTTTATGTCCTTTCTCGTATACGTACGCATGCATATAGTAATATACGCAGTAAAGAGAAAGTTATGTAATGCTGAGAAGAAAAAAAGAAAGAAAGAAAAAAAAAACAGCTTGCGATTTTTCGTCTGAAAAACCGTATTGTGGAGCCCTTATACACAAAAGGATGATAAATCTTGTTTCAATACGTAGTAAACTACTTCTGTTTCGTTATGTCATCAGAATCCACGATTTGTGGGTCCTTGACAGCGAAAAATTGGTTTATGGCAGTGTCCGTCCATCAGTGAACACCTCCGCCTACATTATTCATAGGATCTTTTCCAAAATGAGTACTCTCAGGTCGATCTGGTCAGTCTCGAAGCTCTGCGATTTTGGAAAACATTCTTTAAGTTTTCGTGATACTGAACATGAAGCTCCTGGAACATTTTCTAAAAAATGGCTTCAAATTTTCTCTTTAAATTTCTTGTAAGAAGAGAGCGAAATACACTTAGCGAAAATAAAGATGGCGTAAGCCCGATTTTCACAGTTAACTCTGAAATTCTCTTCCTACAATTACAATATTGAAGGTAACAATTCGTTCTTCCCAATTAGTTCTTTAATTATTCATACACACTTTTTTTGGGGGAATTTTAGTAGTTTACCGTAATTTTGAGTGAAATGTGGGCAATATTAAATATTATTAAAAACAAGATTTTCTCAAAAACTGCTTTTTTAAAAGTTTTTTAAGGGATATGTAATAAATGGGGTGGATTTTGATGACGTAAAACATCGCCAAAAAATTATCAATAGAATGCTCTCGAAATGTTCTAAAAATGCCCTGAAAGCATAGAAAAATTACATAAAAAATGTGATCAAAAATAGTTCGGATGAACAACTCGGCTACGTAACTGACGTAACCAAGGCGTCAGCTTTCTTTCAAGGGAAGTCAGTTCTCAAACTTTCGGTTTGGACTGTTCTTTACCAGGAAATCTGTCTTTAGTTATCCTGAAATCCGCTGAACCGAGAATGGTGCTGACAGGCCTTGGTGCTGATGGAACCTTAAATGCAACGGATGACATTACAATTTCTGAACGAAGAAATCGAATGTACTAATCAGGAATTCAGAAAGGAACATTGAATCACGCTATCAATGCTAACGAATCACGCATTATCAACGCTACTGCCCAAAGAGTATATCTCAGAGATGGCACTCAATGTTAAACAGAGAAGCCTTATTTGCCCAACTTCCGGTGCCACCATGTGCAGCCGTATTGATTTCTATTGGGCAAATGAACAGCCAATAGCGTAGAAGTAACCGAAAAATTTGAAAAAAATAGGTACCCGGGAATTTTAAAATTTTCTCCATATATTTCTCCAAAATCACTCCCTGTATTTTCAACCTTAACTTATCAAAAAATAACAAATAATTATAAGGATTTTATGGAAGAAAAATCAAATTACAGCATTAAAATCTAGCATTTATTGAACATATTGACAATACACAATTTTATAATTTCAATAGCATTAACAATTTTGTTATACATAAGGCAATAAACACAGTACAGGAGTTCAAATGCAACTTCACTTGCTTAGAGACATGCCAAATTAATGTGAATACTATGGAATACTACTTTATTAGAGAGCACTATAAATGAACAGTGCTTAAAAGTAACAAATGAAAACATTGCATCTTTGCTTAAGTAAAACAAATCATTACGATGAAATTGGTGAAAGTGCCATTTTATTTTGCGAGAACGAAAGGTGGTGACTTAAGGCCAATAGGACGTGTGTCCCAATCCTACGAGCAAAATAAAATCACTTTCACTGTGAATTTTTATCAGTATTTCTGCCTTTTATTTTATTTTAATGCAAAAATATAAATCACCTAATTATGTACTGTTACATAAAGGTCAGTAATAGTTGATTAGGTCAGATGACAGTATTACGTTTGTTTCTTGCTTTAACAGTTGTATCTGAACATTTGAGCATTGTGCCATTTTTAGCAACAGTGCTAAAAATTGAACTTTTAGCATGTTGTCCAAACCTAAAACTTACTAGTGGCTTTAGACATAATAAAAATAACAAATATTGATATATATATTGTTAGGAATTTCATATCTGTAAACTGTGTACGAGTCTTTTGGTTCAAGCAGTAGTTGCTCAGTACTGCCAATTTGTGTGAGCAGGAAGCTCTTTGCTTTAGTCTTAACCGTTATTCAGTACTGTATGCATCGTGTAACACACGTGTGTGATTCACTGGTTATTATATTAAATAATGTTTGCGTTATCTACCTCTTGAGTTTCCTTACTCGTATATCATTACCTCTAACAGGTTATGGGCCCAGGTACGTGATCGCGAACCCGGCAACATATTAATCAGGTCGTATTGAACTGTGACAACGTGCGTACAAGTTAACCTCTCAAGATGAACGTGGCAGCTGCGTCGAGGGTTGAGTTACTCAATAAGGCTAACTACGACACGTGGGCCGTGCAAATGCAGGCAATACTGGTCACGAATGCTCTGTGGGAATATGCCGGCGGGAATTTAATGAAACCGGACCGAGTGGAAAATAATGATGCGAACGCGGCGGCGATAAGAGAGTGGGACAGGAATGACCAGAAGGCTCGTTCACAAATAATTTTGTCCATGTCGTCGAACGAAATTAATCAGATCAAGACGTGTGTTACGGCACGTGACACTTGGAATAAATTGAAAGACATTTACCAGTCTAAAGGCCCGGCACGCAAGGCCACATTGTTGAAAAGGTTGACTCTTCACAGGATGTCGGACAATGGCGACGTGCGCGACCACTTAAAGGATTTTTTCGATACCGTGGACAAACTAGAGGATATGGATATCCAGATCAATCGAGAGTTGCTGACTGTAATGTTGCTATATAGTTTGCCATCCCGATTCGAAAATTTCAGGTGCGCAATAGAAACAAGGGACACGTTGCCCAGTCCAGACGCTCTTCGAACAAAAATAATCGAAGAGAGTGATGCCCGAAAAACCTACCGCCAAGCTGAGACGGCGGATGCCTTGTTTGTAAACAGAGGTGGCGGAAGAAACAAAAAGAAGAACAAACCGTATGCGAAGTCAGGCAAGGGCGAAGACTCTCGAGATGGTGCCTCGGAGTTTCGCTGCTTTAAGTGCCACCAACTAGGACATCGCAAGTCGCAGTGCAGATTTAT
The DNA here is from genome assembly GCA_011170035.1 of Teleogryllus occipitalis. NCBI lineage: Eukaryota > Metazoa > Arthropoda > Insecta > Orthoptera > Gryllidae > Teleogryllus > Teleogryllus occipitalis. The sequence continues at coordinate 133,762 of BLKR01000884.1, read as the reverse complement.
GAAGAAGGAAGCGCAGAAGCAGGACAATCATCAATCTGCGCAATTCACACAAGATCTGTGTTTACAGTCAGTGGAGGCAGTCGACCACGAGTCGTCCAGCTCGATATCCCGTAAGTGGTGTCTGGACAGTGGCGCCACCGCGCACTTGTGCGGAGATTCAGATAATTTTGTCGACATTGATGAGTCGAGGACGGGATCTTTGAACTTGGCAAACAGCACGTCTACGAAAATCGTAGGAAAGGGCTCCGTGCAATTCTCAACTAAAGTATTTGGTGACGAGAAGAAGGTATCGCTCTCGAACGTGTCACATGTTCCGGATCTCAGGACGAATTTACTGTCTGTGGCAAAAATGACAGATCGTGACCTCGAGGTAACCTTCACCAAGAAAGGCGCAGCGGTACTGGACACGGACGGCCAGATCGTATTGTATGCTGAAAGGATGGGCGATTTGTACTTCATACGTGAGCACGAAGAGGAGGCTGGTATGGCCTCATCGTCCCAGTCCATTGATTTGGACCTTCTGCATCGGAGACTCGGTCACGTAAACATCCCTGATATCCTGGAGGCTGTGAAGAATCAGAGAATCATAGGTGTTGAAGTCAAGAAACCTGCAAAGAAAATAAACTGTGATGTATGCTTGAAGGGGAAGATGTCCAGGTCGCAATTTCCAAAGAAATCAGAACGTGAGAAGGGACTCAGAGCTCATTCACACGGATGTGTGTGGGCCGATGCCAACTCCGTCACTGTCCGGTGCAAGGTACTACGTAGAGTTCATAGACGACTACTCTCACTGGTGTGAGATAAAGTTTCTCAAGTCCAAGGCAGAGGTCTACGAGGCAACAGTGGAATACATCATCCGAATGGAAAATCAGAAAGGTAAGCGTGTGAAAACACTCCAATCTGACAACGGCCGAGAGTATTTGAGTGGCGATTTTGACGACTTTCTGAAGAAACGCGGAATTACTCGACTCACTGTGCCGTACAATCCTGAGCAAAACGGGAAGGCCGAACGGATGAACAGGACATTGTTGGACACAGCTAGATGTCTCCTGTTTCAGGCAAACTTGCCACATAAGTTTTGGGCGGAAGCAGTCAACACTGCAAATTACCTGCGTAATCGTCTTCCATCAAAGAGTCTAAATGGAAAAACTCCTCATGAGCTGCTAACTGGATCAGCACCAGACGTATCGCAGATGAAGATCTTTGGAAGTAAGGTCTACTTCTTGGACCGGGAACCCGGCAGAGGCAAGTTCGACCAACGAGGCAGAGAGATAATTTTTTTGGGCTACGATGAAGTATCTAAAGGCTTCAGAGTGTACTCACCAGACAAGAACAAGGTTTTAGTCAGCCGTGATGTGAAGTTCCTAGAAAACGAGGGATTCTCTGAAGATTCAAGAAAAAATTTTTGGCAATCTGTGAGTGAGGTTGTCGATCCAGGAGAGACATTTGTTGAGTTTCACTGGATTTCTCCGAGCACTGATGTCCAGCCAGATCCTGTGCACGAAGAACCAGAAACTGTCAACACTGAACAACCTGTACCTCATGAATTGGATGAGCTTCGGCTGAACTCTCCAGATGAGCCTTTTTACGGTTTTGATGTAGCGCCAATCATTGTTACCCCTGGAGTACTCGAAGCACCACACCAAGCCACACATCAAGTTGGTCGACCGAAAATCCTGAGGACGGGTCGCAGGGGAAAACCTCGGAAGTTGTTCCAGACGAAGATTGCGGCTATTCCAGAAGAAGGAGGAGAAGGTGAGCAGCAAACTTTTCTCTCCGAGATCCCTTTCGAGAAGGCGGTGAAAGGACCCAACTCAAGTGAGTGGCATGAAGCGATTGTAACCGAGATTAAATCCATCTTGAGGAACGACACTTGGGTTTTGGTGGATCCACCTGGTGATGCCAAGGTCATCGGATGTCGCATGGTGTTGCGCGATAAATTAAACCCTGATGGAACCCTGGAAAGGAGAAAGGCCAGACTAGTTGCTCAAGGTTTTTCCCAAGTGTACGGTATTCATTACTCAGACACTTTCGCACCTGTTGCTCGGATGGGTTCGATTAGACTGATGGTGTGTCTTGCAGCAAAATTTGGGATGAAAGTTAGACAGTTCGATGTTACTACTGCATATTTGAATGGTGAGCTCGAGGAAGAAATATACATGAGGACGCCTAATGACTTCAGGAAGATACTTCAGAGCATTGTGACATCTGGCGATGACAACATCTTGAAGAAGGCAAAAGGTATGCTCAGTGAACTTGAATCTGGTGAAAAAGTATGTTTGCTTAAGAAGTCTTTATACGGCTTGAAGCAGGCAGGGAGAAGCTGGTACATGAAGCTGAGTGAGACCCTGAAGGACTTCGGTGCTGAGCCAACTGCATCGGATCCTTGTTTGTTCCGGATGGGTTCAGGGGAAGATGTAACTTTGATAGCTATGTCGATGATATCTTGGTCGCATCCCGCAATCAGAGGACAATCTCCGAGCTTGGAAAGATCTTGAGCAGAAATTTTGAAGTCAAGGACCTTGGACCAGCAAAATACTTTCTGGGAATTGAGCTTATTCATGATGAGGGCCTATTCGCTATGCACCAGCGAGGGTACGTGGAAGAACTTCTTCAACGTTTTGGTATGAGTAACTGCAATCCAGTAGTCATTCCTTTGGATCCCGGCAGCAAGCTGATCAAAAACGAAAACCCAAGCAAGGAAGAGCTGAGCTTACCATATCGTGAACTGGTGGGTGCGCTTACCTGGTTGTCGACTACGACTCGCCCAGACATATCCTTTGCAGCATCTTATCTGGGGCAGTTCAACAATTTCTATGGGCATGAGCATTGGAGTGCGAAGCGAGTGCTACGCTACTTGAAGGGCACGATTGATGTTGGACTCATTTATCAAGATGACACTGAACCGGTCGGTGGGTTTGTCGATGCAGACTGGGGAGGCTGCCAGATGGACAGAAGATCTTACACCGGCTATGTGTTCTTGCTGGGTGGTTGCCCCATTTCTTGGGAATCTCGTAAGCAAAGGACTGTTGTTTAAGTACAACGGAGGCCGAGTAAATGGCCTTGTCAGGCTGTGCCAGAGAAGCTGAATACTTGCAGAAGTTCCTACAAGAGTTAGGTTTTGAAAACTTGTCAAGTTTAGTTATTTTTTGTGACAGAGTGCCATCAATTTGGCAACTAATTCTATGTATCACAGCAGGATTAAACATATTGACTTCCGGCATCACTTTGTTCGTGATATGTCAGAGAGGAAAGCATTTACGTTGAAACATATATCGACCAATAAACAAATTGCTGACTTTATGACAAAGTGTTTAATTAGGGTCAAACATGAACTTTGTATGAGAGATGCTGGTTTAGAGCAAATACAACTTATGTGAACCTCAACTCGAGGGGAAGTGTTAGGAATTTCATATTTGTGAACTGTGTACGAGTCTTTTGGTTCAAGCAGTAGTTGCTCAGTACTGCCAATTTGTATGAGCAGGAAGCTCTTTGCTTTATATAGTCTTAGTCTTAACCGTTATTCAGTACTGTATGCATCGTGTAACACACGTGTGTGATTCACTGGTTATTATATTAAATAATGTTTGCGTTATCTACCTCTTGAGTTTCCTTACTCGTATATCATTACCTCTAACAATAATAATAATAATAATTTTTTTGTGGCCTGGGGATGGTGTGAAAAATCTCTACCAGACACCTAGAGAGCCGTGTGGCCGTTTCCCTAGGTAGTGTGAGGCTCGCACTCACTAAAAAACACAAACCCCGTTTCTTCTTGGCCTTGTCCACTCCGGTATCGCTTCTTCAGCATTTCATCAGAGTGGGGCCGTGTTCTTGGGCTGAAATTGGGTGAGATGAAAATCTGTTTCGCCGTGTTTGCGTGTTGTCCAGGGCTCAACTTTGGGAATGAGTCTGGCTGTCCACCTGACTTTGTCTTCGTTCTCCCATCTTCTCTGCCACTGTCGAAGAGTGCGTTTCCTTGCCTTTCTTCGGGCGTCTGTCGGGTTTGCCAGAGGTTTCTTGTCATATAGCTCCTTTCGTTCTTGTACCAGTAGATCGATTGGGATTACTCCCGCGACCACAAAACTAGCGGCATCCGAAACTGTCCTATACGCACTTGTTATTCTCAGGGCTCCTCTTCTCTGCACGGATGTCAGTTGTTTGGAGTACATTTCGTGCCTCAGCGCGTTGGCCCAGATCTCTGCGCCGTATAGCATGATGAATTGTGCTATGGAGAGCAGGGTTCGGCGCTTATTGGGCTTTGGGCCCTTTGCGTTGGCCATAAGTCTCTCCAGGGCTGCTACAATCTTTGCGGCCTTTTGTGATGCGTTCTTTATGTGTTCCCAGTAGGTGAGTTTGCGGTCCAGTGTCAGCCCGAGGTATTTAACACTTTTTGCCGCTTGGATACTGTGCCCTTGTATTTCCATACTCACCACAGGGTCCAGTCGACGCTTTGTCAAAAGGGTTATCTCCGTTTTGTTTATGGCCAGTTCTAGTTTGTGGTCTGTCATCCATGTCTGTATTCGTCTCATCGCCTGGTTCAGTTTTATTTGTAGGCCCTCTAGCGTGCGTGCAGTGATGATTGCTGCAAGGTCGTCCGCGTATCCTACAAGGAAGATGCCATCGGGCATTGTCAGCTTGAGGATGGCGTCATAGTTAGCATTTCAGAGGTCTGGTCCTAGGATGGATCCTTGCGCCGCTCCTGCCGTCAGTCGCTTGCTTTTCTGTCCGTCCTCAGTGTCGTAGATTAGAAGTCTGTCAGGTAGCTGCTCAGGATGCGCAGTAGGTACGTCGGTACATCAAAGTTTCCCAGAGCCTCCATGATATCGTCCCAGCGCACAGAGTTGAATGCATTGCGCACATCCAGAGTGACGACCATGCACAGGGGTCTGGACCAGTGGTTGCCCTCTTCCGTTTTGGCTGCTGCGTCTGTTATTTTCCTTATGGCGTCCAAGGTTGATTTTCCTTTTGAGAAGCCATACTGCGTGTCTTGATAGGCCTCCTGCCTTGTCGATTGCTGACTGGATGCGGGGTTTCAGGAGCTTCTCGAGGAGTTTGCCCGTTGTGTCGAGCATGCACAGTGGTCTGTAGGATGTAGGGGAGTGTTCCTGTCCTTTGCCCTTGCTGATTAGTACAAGCCTTGCCTTCTTCCATCTTGAACAGAACTTGCCCTCCCTTAGGCACGCATTGTACAAATTCAGCAAGAGGTGTGGGTGGGAGTTTGCCAGGATCTTCAGCGCCTCAGCTGGTATTCCGTCTGGCCCGGGAGCCTTTCTGTTTTGTAGGGAGCTTGCCGCTGTTTGGAGTTCTTCCTTCGAGAAGAGGGGGATATCGCTCTTGTTTATTCGGAACTCTCTGTTTATTTTTGCCGGGTGCGTTGGGAATAGTGCGTTCACTATGTTGTCCATGGTGGCTGTGTCCATGGTCTCCGGCGAAGGGCCAGCACCTAGTTTCTTGGTGGCTAGTTTGTATCCTAGTCCCCAAGGGTCTTTATCCACGTCCTGCAGTAGCTCCTCCCATTTTGCGGCTTTGCTTTCAGCGATGGCTTTTCTTAGTTTTTTCTTCGCCTGCTTGTATGCCCCGGTCTTTTCGTTTGCCTTGGCGTTCTTCTTGGCGCGCTGGACTTGGCGTTTGAGACGAAGGCATTCCCTCCTCAGATCTGCTATCTCCTCATTCCACCAATACACGGGCCTTCGGTTGGGGAGATTTGCTTTGCGTGACATCGAGGCGTTACACGCTTGTATGATCACCTCGATCGTTCTGTCCACTAGCTTGTCCAAGTTGCTGTCGTCAGTTTGGTTGGCCACTTCTTCGAGTGCGTCTTTTGTCTTGTCGATTTCCGTTTTAAATGTTGTCTCGTCCATTTTGTCGGTGTTCCAAATTTTGCATGTCGTGCGGTATTTCCGGGTGTTGCTTGCCGCGAGCGAGAACGTTATGTATTGATGGTCACTTCCGGTGTAGTCGTCGATGACTCTCCAATCTTTGATTTTGGCGGACAGTTTTTCTGTCGCCAGTGAGATGTCTGGGATGGTCCCTGCGCATCTTGGTCTCGTAAATGTCGCTTTGTTGCCCGTGTTCAGAATGATTAGGTTCCGTCGCGCTGCCATTTCGAGGATGAGTCTCCCTCTGGTGTTTGTGTAGGGCATTCCCCACTCAAGGGCCTTGCCGTTGAAATCTCCGGCGACTAGGACTTCGCCTTGCATGGACAGTAAGGTATCTTCAAGGTGGTGAAGGTTCTTTTCGAAGTCTTTGATCCGCTGGTTTGGGGTGAAGTAGCAGCTGACGAAAATGATACCTCTGCATCTTATCCAAGCGTAGCCTGCTCCGGCTCCCTGCCCTTCCACGATCGTGCTGCGGGGTTCAGGTCTCCAAATTGCTGCGGTGCCCAGAGTGTCGGTTGTCCATTGTCGCTTGTCCATGTTGTACTGTTCACTAATCAGCACGATGTCGACCTTTTTCTCAAAGGCCATTTGCCGGAGGAGGTCATTTGCCGCCTTGCTTCGGTTTAAATTCGCCTGTAGAACCCGCACCATTTATTCCTCGAATCACCCTTTGTCTTCTTTAAGGCGTCCCTGAATGCTGCGCAGGCTCCGGAACCTGTGCGATGCGAGTGGCTTGGGTTTGCCTGGCTTGCGCACAGTATGCATTTCGCTGCAGCATTGCAGTCTGCTGCTTTGTGACCTTTTTCGCCACATCTATAGCAGATGCCTTCTCTGTTGGGCCCCGTGCATTCTCGGGCGAAATGGCCATATCCCAGGCATCGATAGCAGCGAGTAACCGTCAGCCGTTGTTGTATGCTGCAGATGATCCATCCCACTTTGATCTTTCCAGCCTTCAGGAGAGTTTTGGCATCGCTCTCATCAAGTTCCACAACAGCATACTTCTGCTGTTTGGTATTAGCCTTCGAAAGGGAGACAAGAGCTTCCCTTTTCAGCTGCGGGATCGCCTGTCTTACTGCGTTCTCCACCTCTTCTTTTGTTGTGAGTACGTCTAGGTCCCAAATTTCGAGGGTGATTCTCGGCACGCCGCTCCTCACCGATCCAGTTTCTCCGAGTGCGGCCGTCAGCGCTTCTTTAAATCTTTCCCGTTTTGAGCATCTTTGCCCAATTCGATGACAACATCGCCCGATCGGGTTTTTCGGATTGCCCGAATCTCGGTTTGCGTGTCCTCCGGGTTAACTTTCTCTTTCAGCTGTGAGACCACTTCGGCGAATTGCACTCCCTCAGCCGGTTTGACAATTACCACTTCAGGGTGGTTCTTGCCTCCCTTTCTCCTGGTTTGGTCGCGGTTTTTTGTCTTATTTTCGGGCACCATCTTTCCGTTGTTACCCTGAGAGGGCCCTTTCGTCTTCTTTTTCTTCTGGATCAGAATCCAGTCTCCCTTCTCTTGTCCCTCAGTTTCCTGAGGAACATCGTCTGCGGCTTCATTAGCGGTCATCTGGGGAACAACGGCGGTTTCAGCGCCACGAGAGTCTCCTGTGTGGGCGTGGGCACCGCGTTGAGCATTTTCCCTATGGCTTCTCAGCTCTAATGTGCTCTCAAGCTTATCTTCCAGTTGTAGTAGGCCGCTTTTAATCAGCATCGCGGTATTTTTGGATACGGCGTCCTGCATGATTTTAACCAGCTTCTGCATATTTAAGAGGGCCTCCTCCTCTTTAGAAAAAAATAAATAATAATAATAATAATAATAATAATAATAATAGAGTAGAGGCATTCAGTTCTACAATTAAGCAGAAGTTTAATACAACACACACACACACACACCAGGTTTTATGAAATTACCCAAGTGCCAAACCGATGTTAATAAAACCAAAAAATATAACAGCAAAAATGATGGAGAGTATACATTTGGGTGGCCTTTATTATATAAGGGTGGTAATTTTTTCACATTATTGTAAGCGCACACCGTTTACTTTTTTTACTTTTACTATAATTTTGAACTACACCAAATATTTCTCCATTATATAAAGTTTAATACATACCTCATTTAGCTTGAGTGACTGAAGATTAAAAGAATAAGAATGCTAAAAGTTAAGCTTTTAAAAATATGTATTTACTTACATAAATGATATGTATAATTTTGTTACAGTTATCAAATACAATTATTAAATGGAATTATTAAACAGGGATGTGAAAAAATAGTTTTAATAATATATTTTCAAGTATGTTTTCTTTTAAGAGTAGCTTTCTGCTGTTGTGGTATTGTTTTCTGTGGTCTTCTACATACTGGAGTATAAATTGTTTTTGCTCTTCATCCTCTGTTAAGAGTTCGTTAAGAGATTAAACAATCTTAATACCAAAAGCTCAGCATACATTAAACCCAGATAACGTGTCTACCCAGAATGTACAAATACCTAACAGCCCTTATCACAAACAGGATCTACACAATCTAGAAGAGAACAATATAATGACTGAAGAACAGAAGGATGCCACAGGCTGTCAAAAGCATGCAAAGAACAACTGATAATAGATGGTTATAGAATCGCAAGCAGTGACAAAAAAGAAATAGAATTTCATATATTAATTAGAAAAAGCATTTGACTTGGTCCCTCACTCATGAATAGACATTCTTGATGTATATAAAGTGGACACAAAACTAATGAATTTTCTCAAACATATGATGCAGGAATAGAATACTGTTCTACACCTTTTTACCAATCATTGCACTCTAACGTCAAGAACCATCCAGATTAACAGAGGCATTTTCCAAGGTGACTCACTGAGCGCTTTATGGTGTATGGCACTGAACCCACTCAGTGAAACATTTCATAATTTCATATGCAATCCCAGTTCTCAATTAATGTGGAATTATTAAATGGTCTTTAACAGGTCTGGAAGACATTTCCAGAGAGATCAGAACACAGCTCACTGAGCACTGAATGAGACACCCGAAAGCTGCAAGAGAACGAGTTACCCTCCCCGTATCGACGAAAGGAATGGGCATAACTGATATCGCACGTCTCCACAGCAAACAAATTTATAACCTGAGATAGTACTTTCACAGCAAATAGACATCTCTCGGTATGTTTCGAGTCATCTGCAAAGCCGATGTAAATGCAACACACTTGCACCTCACTAATAAGAATTCCGCCTTGAGAACTGAGAAGCAACTGAGAATTAGAAGACTGTAAATCAAAAGCAATGCATGGAACGTATTCCAACCAGCAGGAGAACGAGGTTGTCGACCAGGAGTCAATACACTTATGGATTAGGAAAGGAAACTATTTGGAAAGACAACGGGGTTCATGATGGCTATTCAAGACAGGAGGGTTAACCAACAAGAAACTATCGAAAGTATGTCCAAAAAGAAGCAAACATAGATAAATGTAGGAAATGTAAAAGCTCATCAGAAACCATAGAACATATAATTGTATCATGTCAACCCCTAGCAAGCACAGAATACACTAAGGAATGTGGCAAAAATCTTTCAACAACACTTAATAAGAAAAATAATGAAAGTTCCTTATTTTAAATACGAACATTTGAGTGTTATTGACAAGTATAAGAACAAATAAGAACACATGTTCTGTACTTGATTTTATTTTTTTATCTTAAAGATTTTATTTATCTTAAAGAAAGTAATTAAACAGGCCAAACTGTTAATGAATGATCGACACATTGCCAAAGCACGAAACAAAACAAAAGCAATGTGGAACATTGTAAAAAATACTCTAAAAACAGAAAACAGAAACACCAAAAACATTGAACTTAACTACAAGAACAATGTTCTGCGCAACCCACAGCAAGTAGCAAACACTTTCAATAGACATTTCTCAGAAATTGGAGAAAAGTTAATACACTGCAATTCTCTAAATAATATAAATATGCAGTCAAATATACCCACATCACCAAATGCAAAGTCCATATATATCTCTGAAACATCACCTGCAGAAATACAGAAAATCATAAATAAAATGAAAAACAAATTCTCTACAGGACTGGATAATATTCCTGACATACTCATTAAACATTCAGCAACATATATACTAGAACCGCTCACACACATTTGTAATCACTCCTTAATGACAGGTAGCTTCCCAGAAATTCTCAAAAAAGCAAAAGTTAAGCCACTATTCAAAAAAGACAACACCCACGATCTCATGAATTACAGACCAATATCCTTACTATCTGGATTTTCAAAAATCCGCCTCGGGCATGGTTGTATTTGTGTTCGTCCTTTCACCCCTTATCATCAATCACCATATCGTTTCATCCACATAGTTACCATACCGTTAACAGCAATAATGGTCGTTAATGACCTAAGATGTTGATGCGACCTTAAATAAAAAAAAAAAAAAGTTCGTATCATTCCGCAAAGAGAACTGTTCTTCCGTTTCGAATCGTCGATGGCAAATCGTTTACGTCAAGTAGGAACAGAATAGGGCCTAAAATCGGTCCTTGAGGAACTCCACGTACAATGGGCAAAGAGTCGGAAAGGTGTGTACATAATGCTCCATCATTCCAGTAAGGTATTTCCACTCTCTGAGATCGTTGTTTAAGATACGAACATAACCAATCTAGAGCAATACCATGGATTCCATATGAAGGTAATTTTGAAAATAAAATGTCATGATCAATGACGTCAAAAGCTTTTGAGAGATCTAAAAATAATCCAATAGGTTCTTCGTTTTGATCCAATGATGAGGCGAGATCTTTAAGAAAAGAAAATATTGCTGTGTCCGTTGATTCTCATTTTCTAAATCCATGTTGGCAATCTGAAAGCGCGTCGTGTTTACTGAGAAATGTTTCCATTCGTACGTAAAAAAGTCTCTCTAATATTTTTGAAAAAACTGATAGAAGAGAAATGGGTCGATAATTTTGAATTTCATTTTTTTTTTTTGAAGAACCGACTTAATTTAAGTTGTTTTGAAAATATCTGGAAACGTTCCGCTGCATAAGGATGTATTAAATATGTGAGTTAACGGGTGTATAATGGCAAACGCACATGTCTTTAACAAAGAATCCGGGAATTCATCTAAACCGGACGAATATTAATTTTTTGGTTCTTCCATTATTTTGAGAATTTCATAGGAAGAAGTTTCGGAAACGAACATCGTGTCTAAAATTTTGGGTGAATTGTCTATTATTGAATTTTGTGGCTGAAGACACTTAGTGAGATCGGCAGTAATTCTCGAAAAGTATTGGCTAAAGAGACTAGCCACTGTTGCCGGATCGTTCACATTTCTATCGTTATATTTTACAACAACATTCTCTACAAGGTTTCTAGTTGATTTGGTCGTATTTTTTATTATATTCTTATTATATAAGCTGTTGTAACTTGGATTACCAGTAAATGATTCTAAATTACTAGTCAAGTGGTATTATAATGTAAGATATCCTTGGAGATGACAGGAGAAGCAATGCTTCTCTTGCTTCCATGGAATAAACGCCCTTGGATTCTTATATCATAATTGTGCCATTCCACGTCAAATCGCACAAAAATGACCAAAATTTTTCCCTTATATTTTTAATTAATTATTTTCAATTTTTTCTATTTATTCTATGGATCAAATAAGTTAATACGTGTAACTTTATTATTTTCGGAAGTATTGCAAGATGAAATTTGCTAAAACTGACGCACATTACTAACTTAAAAATATGACATATATGAATACAATAATTATAGCACTATTCAAATTCCATTCGAAAATTAAAAACATTTAATTTTTGAGATTTTGCAAAATATTTAATTTCCTAAATTTTCAATCTTTTAAAAAATAAAATTTTGAAAATTGAATATTTTTGGTAACACGATGAGCTAAAATTTAAAAAATATTAATAAACGCACTAGTGTATTGTTGATAACTCCAGAAAAATCGAAGTGAGATCTCAGTAACTTTAAGAAATATTAATTTTTTACGAACCAGTGTGCAGTAGATTGCTGCTACAGATGCGTTTCTTACGTTACGGCGATGGGTTTCTTTGGATGAAGTAGTAATTTAAGTACTTCTTGAGATAGTACAACTTAACGATTGTGTTTGGTTATTAAATGACTGATTCTTGACTCACGTTATGACTGATATTTGAAATTTTCTGGTCCCTCATTATTCACTTCAAATATTTGTACTCGTTCAGCTTAGAATTCATGAACTTTCGGCAAAATTCACAATTCTAATGCTTTAGCGAATTTACTTTCAGGTCTGGACAAAATTCCATTTCCTTTATCCAACCTTTTGGCCACTTTTATTATGTGTTTGGTTGCAGCGAAGTGACCTTTAATGTTATTGTATGTTCAAATATCCAAAAAATGTCCAAATTTGAATTTTTAATGTCTTGTGGTCTGTTGAGTGAAAGGATTCGGTAAGTTTCTTAATGTCTTTCTTGTCTGATTTTTCAATTGACGGTGAAGGATCTTTAGTGTGAAAAAAATTATCTGTGGTAGCACTTCGTACTGTCTGAAATTTCTGATGGGGATACCGTTTTTGTTGCAATTTTCTTTTCTTCACGGGGATAACTCATATTGCAATTAAACTCTTATTAATCGTCTCTACATTCATTTCGCAGACACGACCTATCTGAAGAGCTTAAATTGTCATTTCTCTGATTTTCACTGTTTTCACTATATTCACTGGACTTTCCGCTCCTTTTGTTAATGCCTCGGGAGCCACTGATCTCGACGCTCTCTTCACTAACGAAAAGCGTTTTTGGGAGCCGACTCCCTTTTTTTTACATGAATCACAAATTCGCCAATCTAATGACTCCTATAAATGAAGTTTCACTAGTAAATCGTGGTTTACGCGACTTCGAGATTTTATTTTCTTAAAATCGTAATTAGAATGATTGAAACATCTGTCGTATCTCATACGGTGATCGCCACTTATGTTGCACAGTGTACGCACGATTCACGGAACAAATTCGAGTACTCTTCTCTTTATAAGATGCGTATTGCGACTGATGTTCAGAAAATTTGACGTAAGTCCCTTGACAAATGGTCTGTGGTATTTCACGAGCAAGGTCAGGAGGGCACCCCATCCCTAGGACGCAAAGGAACTCAGTAGGAAAATTCGTTTCACTGACATGGCGAAAAGCAGTAGTAGAATTCGTTTCGCTGGCACGTATCCCTTCTGGGGACAGTGAACATATTAGTTACTAATATTTCTTGAAACCCTAATCAGGCAGAGGTCATTCTTTTCGGCACTTAAATCAAAGACTGATCAACCACAATTCGTTAGTGCAGGGGCAAGAAGCGCGCGCCCGCAACCTTACAATAGATTTTTTAGATCTGTACGTGTACAGTGCCCACTTTTTCTTGTTGTGTTTTGTAGAAAATTGAATAAGAAATACGCCTATATTTTTTCAAATTTCTATCTTATCGAGTTGACATAGAAATTTTCATTTTTTTTAATAATTACATTTTTTTATGAAATATATATTTTTTGAGAAAGTAATTTACAGAAGAATAAAATACGCACATCGCATACGCATGTCGTTTCGTGCCAGTACGGTATTACAACTCTTTGAGATCGACGTTTAAGGTACGAGATTATCCAATCTAGGACAATACCACGAATTCTATATAAAGGTAATTTTGAGAGCAAGATGTTATGATCAATAACGTCAAAAGCTTTCGAAAGATCTAAAAATATTCCAATGAGTGCATTTTGGTCCATTGATGAAGCAACATCTTTAAGGAAAGAAAAAATAGCAGTTTCCGTAGATTTTGATTGACTAAAACCGTATTTGTTTAGTGGTGAATTGTCGTTGGCATTTAAACAATTGAAATAATTCAAGGGGACTAGTCGTTTTGTGGCTTCCAAACAGCAGGAAACTGATGTTGATGGCTGCGCCATCGAAAGCTACTCTTGAAATAAACAATATTGTTGGCAAAGAGAACGCCTTGAATTATTTCAATTTTAAAATCATGTTGGGAGACTGAAAACGCTTCGTTTTTCTAGCGAAAAATTTCCAACCGCGTGTAGAAAAGCCTCTCTAATATTTTTGAGAAAACTGACAAAAGAGAAATTGGCCGGTAATTTGGAATTTCAATTTTGTTCCCATTTTTAAAAGTGTCTTAACGTTTGCTGTTTTGAAAATATTTGGAAATGTTCTCGTGCCTAAGGAAGCATTGAAAACGTGAATTAATGGGGGTATAATGGCAGGTGCAGAAGTTTTTAATAAACAATCAGAAAATTAATCTAAACTAGATGAATATTTATTTTTTAGTTTACTGATTATTCTGAGGATTTTGTTGGAAGAAGTTTCTCAAATAAAGATCGTGTCGTATTTTTTTGGGAAGCGTATGATGTTTAATTTTGTGGATTCAGACCCGTCGTGAGATCAGAAGCGATTCTAGAAAAGTGTTGGTTGAAGAGATTTGCAACTTTTTCCGGATTACTTGCTTATCTTTCATTATTCTTTAAAACAACATTCTCTACAATATATCGAGATGATGTGGTTGTATTATTTACGATATTCCACATTACTTTAGTTTTGTTACTAGCGTTCAAAATATCCTGATTATTTTTCTATATTTTTGCCTCAACAATTACTTTCATTAAAATCGTTTTGTATTCTCGGAAGTAGACATAAACCGGGTGATACGTTATAATGCTTAGAAATGAAGTAATGTGTACGTCTGTTTTCACACAATGATTCTTTGTGTGATACGAGGATTACTTTTTCGTGAAATATTTAATTTTCTCTTTTTAAGAGGAAAGCACGCGTTAAAATGAAAGCTTTGAGAAAAATAAATTATATTTTTCATTTGTGTCAACAGCGTCCCATGATTCCTTCAGCAAGTAGTTCGTAAATAATTTCATGTTAACTTTAATAAATGCTCTGCACATGCGTGTATTATTTATTTTGCCAGTATTCATGTTATTGGTAATTGAAATAATTTTGTGCATCGTGGTCACTGTAACCTAGATTATTCGTTATTATTTCATATCTAATTGTGTTTTTGTTAATTATAATTTGATCTAATGATTTTTGTGATTTAAATGTATTCTGTGTAGGTACATTCACTGTAATATCTAAATTAAAAGAATGAAGTAAATTAAGCAATTGCTCTTTTTCGTGGAAATCTTTCAGAAAATCAATATTGAAATCTCCACATACAACAATGGATTTAAAAGAGAGGTTACTAATTTTGTTCAGAGTTATCCCTATATTTTCCAAGAAACTTAAAAAACCTAAAACTCGCTTTGTTGGAGGTCTGTAGATGCAAAGTAAGATAATTTTGAGCGTAGTAAGATGTACGACTTATTTCAAAAAATTTTTAACTGCATATAAATTGAATTCTGACAAGAAGGTCAATATTATTTCTTACGTAAATACCCGAAACTCCGTAAGCCCCTTATTTGATTCCCCTGCTCTACAAAACGATCATGCAAGATCTGGGAATTTGGAATGTATCTAGATCATTATGAGACAACCAATGTTCTGCAAAGCAAACGCATCTATTTGACTCAGATCACACTATAATGCTGCCTCGATAAAACTTAAACATTTGAAACATTTTCATTCAATGAATTAGAAGGTTCTGATTTTTTTAACTTTTCTTGGTTTGGTTTTGGTGGCCTTTCATCTTCAATCCATTTTTGATATTCAGAAACCATATGGTTAGGTTTTTGCAATAATGACTCATTACTTTCTTTTTCTTATTGGAATACTGCTTTTTGAAATCGCCTGCAAGCACTTCTTGAGACATACATTCATCTCCTTTGTTGGATAAAGCTTTTTTACACACACATAATTGGTTTGTTAGCACTAGAAAGTCCGGAACGGTCATCCTGATCGTTTTTCAATATCAAATGTGTAATACTCTGAAACTATCTGAAGAAGGATATCTATTATTTGCTACATTTACTTATTTATTGTAATATACTCTAACACACCCACCTACTACCTTCCAGCACGTGGGGAGAGCGTGATAGTATGAATGCTCGTGAAGCGAGCTTAAAATTCTCAGGAAGCAGGATCTTTTGGGTATGAGAAAGGTCTGAACCCTTGACACAATGAATCAGATAAAATACGAATAAAATGAGCATATATTCAATAAAAAAATCACAGTGGCACAATTATATAATAGGATTATGCACTTCAAATAGTTGGTAACAAAAAAAACAGAAAACAAAGCAAAACAATCAATTGGCGTCACCTCGACTGCCTGAAGACACATTCACCAACTACAATTCACAATTTGCTCATTCCTCTTTCTGAATTTTCATTCACATTAAACCACATTATTTTACTCTTTCTACTCTCTAGTTTTTCTGTGCACGGCTTTTAAAATGAATTTTACACTTGTTTTATTTATTTAAGTAAAATTGTACAAGGTATGACCTCTTTGAATGAATTCAATAACACGCGCAGTAAATGAACTTGAAACTGCCACTCACATCGTTCGGAATACTTCTCCCACCTATTCTGGACTTCACCCACTTTTAACACGAATTGTCGTGTATTTACTGCTATTCTCTTTCCCCAACTAATCGCCGCATAAAAGTTGCCAGTTCTTTTACCTCAACAGCTCCGCATCGCTCGCCTGTAGGTAACCTTGGAGATTTTCTGCCGCTCGCAGGTTGCCACTCGCCTCCGCTTGCTGTTCCACGACGTTACCAGTTTCCTTCTCTCGAACTCTGGACTCCGCCACGCCTCCAATTTCCACACCCTTCTCACGTTCTCCGGACTCGTAGGATTCTCGTTCCAGTCCAAATCTTTCTCGCCTACGCTTCTCTCTTCCTGGGGTCGTCCTTCTTCTGCCGCGCCTCGTACAAGTTTCTTCGCGCTTCCAGCCTCGAATACTTAATGTTGCTGAAGTTATGCTTTAAATGCTCGGCCTACCTACCACACTTTGGGCGTGTGTGGTCTCAGCGTGCAATATGAGATGCTGGATTTAGTTAATGTCCTTCTGCGCGAATTTTACAAATTTGAAATTATTTCGATGTCACTTCACCTTGCTCTCTCAAATATTGTGAATGTTGGTGCACTCCATTTCTCAATTACCTCACTCTCGTTGATACGCTTCTCAGGCTAACTTTTAAATACCATGTTAAAATAAACTCCTATGCTATCAAGTTACAATCGCCTTCAGAACTCAGTCTAGTCGCCGTCGCTGCTGCAATCATAGAGCTCAGTCTAGTTGCCGTCGCTGCTGCAATCATAGAGAGCTCAGTCTAGTCGCCGTCGCTGCTGCAATCATAGAGGGCTCCTCCTAGGCGCGCCGCGATACTTATGGTACTCGCGCCTGGGGAAATTTTGGAGGGGTGAATATTCTCCTCTTTTCGTGACCTCCCGGAAAAACAGTATTCGCTAGTTCGGGCGTCAGAGTTCGAAAAGCTGTGGGTAGATGGCGCGTTTACAAGCCATCGCTCCGCCGCGTACCCTACTCCTCTCTGTTCGCCGGCTTCTTCTCGTAGCTGATGGTGGCGTTATGGGGTTGTCTAATCCCATGACGTCACAATACATAGTGGATTTTTGAAAAGTATTCCCATTGTTACTTTTGGTTTTATTTCGCTATAGAAGTGCCGCAGCGGTCACTCTGACCGTTCTGCCTAGAGGCGTTTCTATACATTTCCATGCACATGCGAGACATTTGCTTATCGTATTTTCAACACTCACTTAAGTATAAACTTATTTTGTCGTTTCGCGAATGATATGTGTCTCTTATTGTCATTCAGTATATTCTCTGAACGAGGGCTTTTGTTGTCTCTCATCATTATCACGCTAAAGATAAAGGGTGATGAGTTTCTCGCCATCACGTTGGCGAGTTCGGTTCTGAGAAAGAAAGTATAGGTCAAAGATTGAAAAATCGAATTGGAAATTTTTGCTGTATGTTACAAATTTGTAGAGAATTGCCGGGTTTCAAACAGTCCTGGACAAACTGTTATTGTAGACGAACAACTATTTCCTACTAAAGCTCGCTGCAGATTTACCCAATTATGGGAAATAAGCAAAATTTAGCATAAAATTCTGGCTATTGGCTGACGTGTACTCTAAATATTTATGTGTTGCAATTCCATATCTCGTTAAGAATGACCAGAAATCTTTCAAAAGAGTCCCTGCCACAATATGTCGTTATGAAAATAATGGAGCCATTTCTAAGAAAGGGGCGCAACGTAAATTGTGACAACTATTTTACCTCACTAAAACAGGCAGAACAGCTCAAATCTATGAACACCAGCATTGTCGGTTCCATAAAAGATTATAGGAGAGAAATTCCAATACGTGTCAAGAACTTGAAACAGTTTTTGACAGCACAATTCTGAAAACCGATAATGCAACGCTCACTGAGTACCAAGGTAAGAAGAACAAACATTTACTTATTCTAGACACCTTTCATAGAGACGTACAAGTTGAGTCTGAAGGAAAAAAACTACCAGAAACTGTTATATTTTACAACCAACTAAATACGGGGTAGATATCTGCTGACCAGATGGCAAAAAAAAAAAAAAAAAAACTGTAAATACGAAAATGGCCAGTCCATGTGTTTTATAATATACTTAATCTCGCAGCTTTGAATGCATGGATAATTTTGAAACAAACGAGTAAGAGCAAAGTACCTCGACATTCATATATTTTGAAGTTAATTGAAGAACTACATAGAAAGCACGTTCTGAGTTCAGCAGGACCTTCCAGAAATCCAGTCCAACAAAACTTGGACACAACCACACCTATCAAGCGGAAATAGAATCAATCAAGACACCAATACAAACAGAACAAAAAAGCGAACTTTTGCCGAATGTGTGGAAAAGCTGCACACGGAAAGTGTTCCCAAGAAGAAATAAACCTTGTGTGTATGAATTGTTTCTCAAAAGTCTAGTTATAGTGTAAAAAGTGTTAAATAAAAACATCCTGCGCTGTCATTAAGTTTCTATTGATTGTCATAATTATATTAAAAAAAGTTCCATTTATTATAGACAATCAGATTTTATTTTATAATTCAGTAAATAAAAATTAGGAGAGATTGTTTATGTCACATACGTTTCAGAAATCTGCGTCTCCATCTGCAGATGACTGAAGATCTGAAGATGGAGACACATCGTTGTATCAAAACGTTGTTCACAACGTTTTATGTGAAATAAACTAACTTTCTTCATCTTTATTTACTGAATTATAAAATTAAATCTGATCGTCTATAATAAATGGAACTTTTTGTTAATATCTTTCACTATCACATTTCTTATTTTTTCTCAGTTAAAATAAAAATGTGTGTATTAAATAACACGTGGATGCCCGAAATATAACATTTTATTTTGTTAGATGATTATATTTTCAAAAGAACTACTTCAATTGGAAAGATATAAGAAAAAAATCTTGGCGGGAAAATGACCGCCCCGGCCCTACTAGATATGCGAGACCCTCGGCCCTCGTAATGTTAGATTATCCAATGTCCTGTCAGTTTTTGACATAAGCATCTAACTAGATTTAAATGGGAAATATTCCTCGGTGTGGATGACAACAAACAAAGCAACAGCGAGAGTTGATCGGAGAAAGTCTAGGCCTCCATTAGCAATTTCTGTACATCGGTTTTTACAACATGGCGCGTGAGGGCCTGTCTTCATGACGGAATATGGCACGTCTTTTTGCGTCGTTCTCGGTCGTGCCGCTAGATGTTGCATCAGACCTATCAAGCAGTGCTGTAGATCAAGCGTCATCTACCGGTACGACCGAGAAAGTAGCAAAAAGTCGTGGCATATTCCATCATCAAGACAGTCCCTTTCCCATGTTATAAAAACCGAGGTATAGTCGCGGCAACAAAAAAAATTCTGTAGCAGAAATTTTGAAAGCTTAACCCACTGCGATAAATAAATCGTGAATTTAAAACACTTTCCCAAGTCATTGTCTAGTCATTGTTATTCCAACTGCTTGTGTGATCGCTCTTTTGCTTCGAGTGCGAAATGAACGACGCAAACATCGTTACTGGATTCATTCCAGTGGCGGATTACCCACTAGGGAACATAGGCTGTAGTCTAGGGCGGCAAATTTTTAGGGGCGGCAAATTTTATTTTAGAAAGTCGTTTTTTAATGTTTTATAGTAACTTTTTATATGCATTTATTTAAGTTCTTCTCACATAACATATTTTTTAGGATTCACCTTAAAGCCAGTTTACAAAAATCAGTGCAAGGGTTTGGCAACGCCGCGTACCCCTTCCACCAACTGTCAAGTACACAGAAGTATTAATCGGAGAATATTATGGTGGTTTCTATTTGAACTCTTTTTTCATAACCTTTAGTTAATATAAAAATGAGTGACGGACGATTTAGACACAGTGGTTCTGAATATCGGAAACGTACTCGTGAAAAGCAAGATGGAGAAGAAGAAGAAGTTTAAAAAAAAAAACACCAAAATTAGATTCATATTTTAAGAAAAATGTTACACCAATCGACAGCAATTCGGTATAGTAGTAGAATTACAAGCATGAATTTGAAAAATAATATATACAAATAGACTATTTTTAAATTTATTAATTGGGTAACCTTTTATTTATTGTATACGTTGTTATTAGATAAGTTCTACTTATGTTACTAGGATCCCCTAAAGAACCCGAGCGAATTAAACTTAGATGATAATTCTGACATAATTTCAGGTAAAATAAATTCTTCTATTTTTATTTTATAGATATTTATGGATACTAATTTTTTATACAATACTTCAATAATTTTAATAGACATAAATATAACAGATTAGAAAATTATTATTATTCAATACCCTGTTAAAAATGACGTATAGAGCGAATAGAAACATATTTAAAAATATCAATACAGAGACAATAAACGGATAGAATTTCAAACTTAAATCCGCAAAATTTTCAATCCGCTTATTGTTTCCGTATCAATACCTCTGAGTGCATATTAATATTCTGTTTTTATCAGGATCTATAATGTAATAAATGTTAATAGGATTACAATTATTATTGTAATGTACCAGTTATATAATGTTTAAAAATAAACAAAAGAAGTATATGTACATTATTATTAAAAATAATTCTAAAAAGTTTGCAAAAAATATATTTTTATAATATTATTGGAATGTAATTTCGTAATTAATATTTATATTTATTTATGGTTAGAGAAATTATTATATTTTCCTTGCTTTTTAACGTAGTACATATATTGAAATTGTCTACAGGGTTCATGAATTCACTTGAAAAAGTCAATCATCTAAAAGTATCTGAAATCACTTTGCCTCAAGAACTGAATAAAGATCCAGCTTTATGGTTAATTGATTAATTTACTCGTGACTATTTAGCACTGCGTGGTTATGACCAAAACAAGAATGGAGACTTTTCAAAATCGAAACGACATTATAACAATTATAGTAGACAATTTTCACCCGCTCTATTTGAAAGAAAGTTACTTAACGGTGAAACACAAACTCGATCATGGTTAGTCTATTCAGAAAGTGCTGGTGCAGTATTTTGCGGACCATGTCTACTTTTTAAAGGTGAGTCAGTTTTCTTCAAAATATGGATTCAATTATTGGGAGAATGCAACAGCACGATTGAGTGGTCATGAAAATTCGGATGGACACAAGGCATGCGTGTTAAAATTCAAAGATAGAAGAAACGATGTAGGTCGCATTGATAAAATTGTAATAGTTCAGTTGAGTGAAGAAATAGCATATTGGCGATCTGTTTTACAGAGAGTAGTAGCTGTTATTAAATCATTAGCGGTTCGAGGCTTTCCTTTTAGAGGTCACAACGAGAAATTTGGTTCACGTCAAAATGGCAATTTTCTTGTCATTGGAATTGATAGCTGAATTCGATCCATTTTTAGCTGCGCACATTGAAAAATTTGATAATAAAGGTAAAGATAATGTTTCCTACCTATCAAAAACCATATGTGAGGAATTTATACAGATTATGGCAACTGCAGTTGGAAACAAAATTATTGAAGAGATAAAATTAGCAAAATATTTTGCTATAATTGTTGACTCTTCTCCTGATGTTGCACACATCGATCAGTTATCTCTCATTGTACGGTATGTTCAAAATGACGGTAATCCACTGGAATGTTTTTTAACATTTTTGGAAAATCCAGGACATAAAGCTCAAGATTTGGCAAAAATTGTTTTGGAGACTTTAGATTCACGATCTATAAATATCAATGATTGTCGAGGCCAAGCATATGATAACGCTGCCAATATGTCAGGATCATATGCAGGATTACAAGCTCTAATAAAGGAAGTCAACTCTCTTGCAGAATACACACCTTGCTCAGCTCACTCTCTTACATGTGCAGCAGAAAGCTGCAGAGAAGCTGTTTCATTTTTTAATCTAATTCAACATTTATATACATTCTTTACAGCATCAACTCATCGATGGGAAATACTACTATCTTTTCAAAAGCCAAACTCACGCACTCTGAAACAGCTATCTGCTACTAGATGGTCCTCGCGTAGTGATGCTGTCTTTACATTAACAGAATCTTGGAAGGAAATTATAAATGCATTAAATGCAATAGAAAATAATCATTCTGAAAAACCAAATACTAGATGCGAAGCAGCAGGTTTATTAAGACAGCTTGAGAAACTCGAAACGGCCTTTATGCTGTGTCTCTGGAGCTTTTTACTGGAACGAATAAATTCTGTTAGTAAAACATTACAGAAAGTAGATATCGATATAAGCAAAGTTATTGAGCTCTACGAATCATTGATTGGTCTTGTTGATAAAACTCGTAATGAGTTTGATTTGTACGAAAAGAAGGCATTAGAATTTTCAGAAATTAAAAAAATTATGTGCAGATATCAAGAAGAACAAAGAGCAAAAGACCATTTGACGAGAATAAAGAGGAAAATATTAACATGACAGGTAGAGATCAATTCAGAATTACAACATTTAACGTAATATTAGACAATTTGGTTTCTGAATCGAGGAAAAGAAATACGTCTTACAAGAATATGTACAACAAATTCCACATTATAATCGATATTATAATCGAAAATTTAAGCACATTAGAAGTTCACCAGAAATCGGAAAAGTTGAGAAGTTTGTATTCAATGGACCTGGAAGCAACATTTGAAAATGAGTGTTTACATTTTCAAGCCCATTGCAACTCTTCAAAGGTTAAGCCAAAGGATTTCCTTAAGTCTCTCCGAAAATCAGAACTACATAATATATATCCAAATATCGATATTGCTTGGCGTATATTTCTTAGTCATCCAGTTACAAATTGTTCTGCGGAGCGCTCATTTTCTTGTTTAAAAACAATCAAAAATTATTTGCGTTCAGTTATGTCAGAAGATAGATTAAATTATCTTGCCGTTTTATGTATTGAATCCAATTTAACATTGTCTTTAGATTACAACACTTTAATTGAAACCTTTGCTAGCAAGAAATGTAGACGTAAACTTCTGTAAACAATCTTATAATGAAATTTGATAAAATTAAAATTTTATTCTAGATCAAAAAAACTATTTTTGTAAAATAATTTTTAATGTTCATTCACCCACATGGAATTGGTACTAAATAGCTTTTTGATTTTTATGTAAATATTGTGTTTCACAAGTTATCAGGAAGGGCGGCATTTTGGCTTCAGCCTATAGTCGGCAATGAAGTTAATCCGCCACTGCTTCATTCAATAGTAAGTCAATGATGATTTAAAGGGCAATTTTATAAATTGTTTCAAGATTTATGTGACTACCCTGATAAGTTTTTCCAGTATTAAAGAATGACAAAAAGCAGTTTTGACGAATTATTAGGAATAACTGGCCCATCAATAACATGTAATGAGACAACGTGCAAAAAGTCGTCTGAACCACTGAAGAACGTTTGTCAGTAACATTTAAGTAAGTAAAAAATAGTATGGAATACAGTATTTGGTATTTTTTATTCATTTGTTGACATAGTTGTTGGGATATATAAGTAAAGATATTAACAACCTACTTAATTTAATAATGTTTAATTTATTGATACGCATGAGTAATTATTAATTCTAATTATTTAATTATATTACTGGTTTGATAGATCAAATATATCACTCCCATTTGCGGAAGACGGTGACACTATGCTGGCCGAAAAATCATTGTAAAAAATCCTGCAATGATCCAGTATTCTGCGATTGCAGATTTTTATTATCAGTTTGACGATGCGTGTAGTAATTTTGGCCAGGAGCTAGTTGCCGATATCAAGATCACTCTTGAGAAACTGGTTGGGGTTGAGGATTGAAATATCTAGCATTTCGCATGACGTTTAAAATTTCAACTTTAGCATAAAGTTTTTTGTTCTTCGTTTAATTTTCCTGACATTGAAATCAGAACCAACGCAAAATTTTTATCTTCATTGACTTCATCGCTCTGTTTCTCTTTTAATTTATTCAATAATGATGTTTCATACGTCGTTACATTATTAAGTTTATTTTTTTACTGGGCAGTATAGGCCTGGCCTGCTCGTCAACAGAACTGGTATTGGCAGATGTGTGTATTCACCTTATGATCGCTCTTGCTCATCATCATCACTGCGGGAAACTTTCCCTACCCGTTACAAAGGGTACCAAAAATAACAATTCATCAAAATGAATATACCTCCTTCGTCTTTTTGCTCCTTGCCTTGATATTGTTTTCCGTTGTGCTGCATTTCTCTCTTAGAAAACAATCCTTTAAATTTTTCCACTTTTTCTGAACCTCTGCCCCTGAAGCAATAATAAAATATTAATTGTAACATATTAACGTAATGAAATAAGTAGATTTAATTAGGATTTAAACTAGATATTTTTTAAGTTGATAAGCGGCTTTATTTTCAGGTACCACAGGAAACAGTTTTAAATCGTTGCACTTTGAATATCTTTTGGGCGCCAGTACTATTGGACACATTGTAAAAGATACTTATGCACATTTGGAAAGTCTACAATCATTTCAGATGTCTGCCAAAACCGAAGAGGATTGGAAGGAAATAGCAAAGCAATTTTATCTATGGACAAATTTCCCTAACTACATTGGTGCAATTGACGGCAAACATATCAGATTGCAGAAGCCGTTTAACTCTGGATCTCTGTTTTTCAATTATAAAAAGTTTTTTTCAGTTGTATTGCTCGCTATAGCTGACTGACTACTCTTTCACAGCAATTGATGTAGGGTTCTACTGTGCTAACACTGATTCTAACGTTCTGAAAAGATTGAACCCTTGGTGTGAAGTTAAGTGCAGATAATTTAAATATCCCTCAAGCACAAACTTATGACGAAACTGGGAAGCCAATACCCTTTGTCATCGTTGGTGACGAAGCATTTGCTCAATCAAAACACATAATGAGACCTTACTCTAAAAGAAACTTATCCACGAAACAATGTGTGTGGAACTACAGAATAAGCCATGCTCGAAGGTTGGTGGAATGCACTTTTGGCATTTTGGCCAACAAATGGCGCATCTTTCATCGTCCACTGGATGTACAAACGAAGTTAGCAGACGACATTGTAAAATCATATTTATTTCACAACTTTGTCAGGAGAAAAGGAATACGTGTTGAAGATGAATGCTATGAGTGTCCAGTGGAAGGAATATCTGGACACGGTTTACTGGCTCATTCTGCAGGTATTAAAGCAAGACTATTTTTCATATTACTTCATTTCACCTCCAGGTTCAGTACCTTGGCGTACGTCAGAATCTAACCAGTGTAATCTAACAAGATTTCATTAATTAAATAACAAATGTAATATGACAGAGTACGCAAGCAAAAAACGAATTATTTTAACTATACTTGTTATCTTCATTACAAATTACAATTACAAATTTGTTTATTTATTTAAACTTACCTTTAGTTTTCTTGTCTTTATTTGCCAGTTCGTTCCAGTTTTGAATCACTTGTGTACAAATTTCAGCCCACAGTTTTTCCTTCATATTACGATCATTATATTATTTTCAATTGTTTGTTGTAAAGAGTTGGTCTCTTTTCTATTTCTTTAATAAGTAATCGACCACTGTTAATACACGTTCATCACATCCAGTAGATTCGTCGTCAGACATGTAAAAAAAGCGACAAGAGCGGGAAAATTAGGAAAGAAAACGAACAAAGCAGCACAAGCCTTCTGCCGAATTGCAACTAAACTCTCGCAAGTGGGTGCACGACCATGCCTGCTCATGTGATCCATTCCGCAAACCGACAGTCTCATCGCAGCGAAAATAGGAAATGTAACTTTTAATCTCTGCAATTGATTAGATGCAAGTGTGTACACTTGTATTGGAAACAATAAGTTCTGTTTTTCCGACAGAAAAATCGCGCGACAGGAAATCGCTAGTGAAGACCTAGCATTATAGTTTCACAAGTTGGCTATTCCGACAGAAAATTGTTTATGCTGCCGTATTGCGAAACTAATGCGGCCTAATACGCGGCCTGGACTGTTGGGCAGTTCTTGGTTAAGTGTCCATGTTGGCAGTGAAAACACTTGATATCTGAATTTATATGTATCTAATGTGGCACCTCTTTTATTCTCATTTGAAAAGATTTTTCGTCTTCTGGTGCGATGAAAGTCTTGTTGGCAAAAGCTCATAATATAGCTTAGTCTGGGGTCAGCGAAACCTGCTCTGAGAAAAGACATTTGTGTCCTTGTTTTGATGCCTAAATTCAATAATTTATTTTTTATACATTTTGGAGGATACTAAGGCACACATTCGACAAAATAATTCTCTTGTGTCGAGATATTTATGTTTTGAGGAACATTCCTGATCTGACACTGTGATTTACTTATATTCAGTAAGTAATTTATCTATAACTTTACTTTAAAGGTAGAAGCACAGTCTGTTATTTGATATTTTGGACGTAAATTTTATTTGCGATGGATATATGATTTTAGCCATTGAATAAAATCGATAATTGAAGCCGAATTTGCTGAATCGATAATTATAGCAGCATCCATTTTAGAGAATATAACACTTGAGATGCTTGCGCGTAACTCATTCTGGGTGGTAGCAGGCTTGTAGAATTGTCAGATGGTTGATCTCGTGGTGTAGGATCCATATTGGTTCTCCTACGATGTTGTATATCAAGTATAGTAGTTTAAACTCGCAGACTCAAAAACACGCAGAAACACATAAAAGAGCACACATACATCCAGTTTAACGTTAACTTCACTATACTAAGGTTATTCGGCACAACTCGCTGACTCCGCTGCTCCGTTAGGAGACGTCCGAACAGGTCGGTGTCGCAACGGAAACAGCACAAAATCTTTGATTTGTATTAAACCTGATAACGTCCAGAATTTCATTTAACAATATTTTTAAATTTTGCTTTTCGATCTTTCCTGGAAATTTTATCACGATGTGGAGTACAATTCTCACGATCAAATTATTTCATATGTTCTCAAATACTGTTTTATTTATTTCTCAATTCTTGAATAAATTTCTGAAATCCTTTACCTTTCTGGTCGAAAAAAGCATTATCAATCATTTTTCTGAAGTATTTGAAAAAAGCCATAATTTGGAAAAATTTCAGCAAGTTAAGTAAAAATATAAAATCGAAGTCTTTTAATGGTAAAAGACTTCGATTTTTTAAAACATTTTTGAACATTCATTGAACAAACCTATAGCACAAACAATAGTTTTATTATTTTATTCCGAGTCCTCATTTTCTTCAGAGATTCAAACACACATGAACCTACTCGGACTAGTAAAATGTACAATACTGAATGTACACTATTAAAATATACCTACATGGACCAAACTTAACTCATAGAAAGCAATCGATCAAATAATAATGAACAAAACTACTACAGTGACCACTACAACCCAGATACAGTGACCAAAATGCACAAATTCTTGCAATTCGAGAAATGCGAACACTGGCACAATAAATAATACTCGTATTAGTAGATCCTTTACTAAAAGTAAAATAAAATTATTCATTGACTACGTGCTGCAGGAATCAGGGGACGATGTTTACAATTCTTTTAATACAAACGATCAATATAATTCATTTTTCGACTCTTTCTTGTCACTTTAATACGTGCTTTCCCCTTCAAAAAAGAAAATTAAGCTTTTCACGAAAAGCAATTCTTGGATAACACGAGGGATAAGAACATCATGTAAAAACAATCTAATTATTTTTTCATTTCTAAGCATCATAACGTATTTCATAATTTCCAACTCTACTTTAAAAAATACAAGGCATTGTAAAGAAAATGCATAGTTAAGGCAGACTATCATGTGTAACAGGTCGAAATTTCGGTTGGGGGGATTCTCGTAGAATCGTGGCTCTTCTGAAGATTTCGAAAAAACAAACAAACAAAGTCGTGGCCATAGAACAAGATATAATTGGACTATTGTCGCAAGCAAAACAATACAGAATGACAATTGACACGACACTGAAATAACAAAGAAAAAGAAACAAGCACCAAACATTTAACCATATTCTAGAAAAAACACACAAGGGAAATCATTCACTGCTCATTATATGTATCCTTTAAATACACAACCACAAAAATTTTCGGCTGATCCCGGGTTTACGGTGAACCTTAGCCTAGGCTTTCAGGATTACTGTGGCTTGACGTGATTCGATTCTCTTGCAATCGGTGTGCAGGAATGTTATCGTTCACCACACACGAATCGCTTATATTATTTTGAGAAACATTTAAATGATCACTTCACTATTGATTATTAGTTGACAATATTATACTGATTTTACGATTTATACGCGTTTAGGGCGCTTTTAATGCAAATCACAATGTTATCTTTAATTTTACGATTTATAACATTGAACACGTTTTTAAGGCAGAGAGCACGACCACTCTAGGAGAAGATATAAAAGAATAAATTAATAAAGTATCCATGATTACTATGATTTACGTCATTTGTTTGAACTGCTCCTTGCATGGTGTCGGGTGAGAATTTGTTTTATATTGCACTTCTCGGGTTGTTTGCTGAAGTTGGTGTGATTTTACGATGGATCATTTGAATGCGGAATTTTTTTATTCCTTGCGCAAATCGGGATGTATGGATGTGATCAAGTGGTGCAAAGTTGGTCTTATAGGTTCAAAGTATGAATGCCCCATTTGTAAGAATGTCATGAAATTGACCGAGCGGAAGGACCTGAGTGATGGCTACGAGTGGATGTGCCGAAAGAAAGGGGTCAATTCTCATGTGCGAAAACGGTTTGTGAGAAAAGATTAATGGTTTTCGGAGAGTCGATTGAAGATGCACGAGGTACTTATCATTTCCTATTTTTGGGTTTTGAAAGCACCGTGTGAATTGGTGATGAATGAGTTGAGAGTGTGTTCCAATACCGTCACTGAATGGTTTAGTTTTTGTAGGGAAGTATGCATGGATTTGATGGTTGGTGAGAGTGAACCACTGGGCGGAGGTGTTGTAGTGGAGATAGACGAAAGTATGTTTGGTAAAAGGAAGTATAATAGAGGCAGGCAGGTGAATGGGACTTGGGTGTTTGGAGGGATTGAACGTGGATCCAACCGTACGTTTTTCAGGGTAGTTGAAAAACGTAGCAAGGACGTACTTTTAGGTATCATTTAGACTTTCATCAAGCCGGGATCCACTGTGATCTCGGACTGTTGGAAGTCTCACGATTGCCTAGAAGGTTATCGCCATCTAAGCGTCAACCACTCGGTGCATTTCAAGGATCCTGAAACCGCTGCTCACACCAATGAAGGCGCGCGGAGTGCAATTAAGAAAAACCTCCCTCGGCACGAATGCAAAGATCAAAAGATGAACTATTTGTTCGAATACATGTGGCGACGGAAGCATGTAGAAATTCCCAAACAAGAGCTATTATACACATTTTTTAATCATGTAAAAAAAGTTTACAATCCGGAGAAGTTAGGCGAAGTGAATTAATAGTTAAGTTACTTTTTAAAATGTCTATTTATTTACTGTTCCTTTTAAAAGAAATTCTCTTAAGTGAGTGTTTCCTTTAAAGTAAATTTATTCCTGTACATGTAGAGAACATAAAGAACTCTCCAAATGATTTTTAAAGATTATTCGCATAAAATGCGTTGGTAATTATGCGTTGGACTGACTCAAGGATGTTTTATGTTAATGCAAGGGTCGGAGGCCCGTGCCTCGTTCTCAACTTCGACACGCGTAGCGAAGCGTCACAATTCCGCGCGCGAGGACTTTTCTAAAACTAGTGTTTTAAATGTTCCGCGTAAATGGTGAATCATTTCTGTCTATCGTCCACGACATAAGAATCAGACGTGAACGATACACTGAGTAATATCAGGGAGGCCGTGACAGCGTAGGCCGCCAACACCAAGGGGCATCGTAAACCCAGGATCATCCAAATTATCTACGAAATGAGAAATTTGAAGTAGGCATTTTGTACAAATGACAATAATACCATTCATCAAATCTATCTAATTTCGATAGACGACATTCAATCTAAGAAAGTTCATGATACCTTGCACTGCAGATTTCTTAAAAATCAGTTTTTCTTTTTACAAGAATTAGCCATAAATGTATATTAAATCACAAGTTGCCACACATTGAGAATCTTTCACCATGCCTTCCCTTTCGTAACCACTCTCTGATGCCTCGCACACCAACAACTCAAATTTGTCTTGCTAACCTGAGATCAGTGTGTACATATATTTTATGTTACGAATATTGTTTAATAATTAAGTTCTAGTGATCTACATCTTACGAGATATAGAAAAGCAGCTGACTAGTTAACGATGCTAAAACTAGGTCAAATATTGATCACAATATTTCATTCCATTAACTGTGAAACAATGTTTTAACACGTTAACAGATGAAGACATATACACAAAGAATCTTAAATCATTTAGAAAGTCTATTATTTGAAACAACTTGAAAACGAATACGAATTTATAATTTACATTCAGCTTGAAAAATAAACAAATTTCAACATGAAAGATTTACAGCATTCAGAATTTCACTATTTTAAAAGCCTGTACATGTAGGAGTCCTTAGTAAACATGAGTACGCACGGGGCCTGGAACACAGAGCTTTCATGACCTCGTCGCGTGTCCCAACGAGCGCCTTGCTCGACTCTCTTGATGCGGCGAACTCGAGACTCCACGCAGTAGTGGCAGTTGGTGGAGACCGAAAAACTAGGGGAAGTAAACATAGACTAAGTACCGACCTCAGATCGTGGGCTACGACCTCCGCCAACGGCCAAGCTTGCAGCGGTCAGTGGCGGTGTCATGTTTCACACATGAGTGTTATTTGTGATATGAAAAAGTATGTGCTACGACACTCTCTATTAGCTCCTAGATCGAGCCACTATCGAATACATACTTATAAGCTGTTCTTGCTCCGAGAAGAAATCAGTGTATAGCCGGCTCTATGCCCAATGAGCAGGTCTGCTACATGATTGCACCCTCTTCCTCCAGGTGTGCTAGTGTTTTATGAATTATGTCTCGTCACGCTAGGTTGAGGCGAAGTAGTGCGCCGCGGCGTGATATGTCACAGATTCAAAGCTTATAAAAGGGCCTGCGCGCTCCAGCCACTCCAGCCTAACCTGTTTATTAGTTCGAATGTTTGTCGATATTGATATTTGAAATTCTCGAGTGAGCCCGGTTCAGTACCGTTATCACTGCTTTTTAAAGGTTTTATTTTAATGCGTGCTACTCTTGTTGGTGGCCCGTAAAGGGCAATAATGGTGGCTAAGAGTCGTATGCGGCATGATCTTGGTTTCTTAGTTTATTAAAGTGTATAGTTGTAAGAATGTATCAATGATGCACTAACTGGTCGACTTCATTTACAGTAGTGTGTTAAATTTGATGCAAAATCACTGTAAGGCGCCTTTCATGCGCATGGGTACGCAAGTGCAGGCTCGTGATGTGTTTGATACGTATCCTTGCATGATATTGAAAGCATCCGAGTGCGCTCGGTTGTGGGACCTGCACATTTTCTTAATTTGTGTTTTTAATGTTGCAGCTCTTTATTTCCTAATACAGGAACGTGTGAAGACGGGACGGTTGGGTCCGTACTGCGTGTGGCAGTGACTAAGTTGGAGCCCGTCGCTTGGCCCCGTGAGCGACCTAAGTCTGCCTGTCGGGTAACGCCGTTCTGAGGCCGGGGATCGGCCGACAACGGCTTTATGAAAACAGTGCTGCGAGTGTGAAGGGCAGAAGGTGCCTTAAGGAAGTAGCCAGTTTTTTTTGAGAGTACATCTGTGTAAAGAAACCACGGTCATGCTATGATTAATATGTTGTTTTGATACTACACGAGAGTTCTTAATCTGTTTTTGGTAAACTCATGTCCACGTAAATAAAGTAACTCTAGCGGGTTCCTTTTGCAATTTGTATTCATTTGTTGTATTGTGCTCCTAAAGTGGAGAGTAAGACAGAATTATTAACAACAAAAGTAGTTCTGCATTTAAATATAGTCTTTTTTGTTTATTTTGTATCGAGGCACGGGATGTTTTGCCTGACAAATTTGCAAAATTGTTGATGTAATTCTGTGCCGTGTCTCTCAATAAGAAAAACTGTCTGTTGTAAAAGCTGAGGTGAGAGCCTTACTGCCATAATTGTAATGAATTTGAATAAATGTTATATTGTAAGCTGAAAAAGTTAGGATTGTGTACATCTTAAGCTTTCAGAGCTAGAAAATTGTATGTAATCTTGCAGAAATCCAAGCCTAGGGTTTTTATGTTAGGCCCGCTCCGATCCATTAGGTTTTCCAGGTCATCGTTGGTAAAATAAATAAAAGAAATTGTTTGTTGCATTTTTATTTGCAACTGGCGACCGTATAATTTTATCAGGTGATGTTTGCACCTTGAAATATAAGAGGCGGCGGCTGACGCCCAAGCTTACACCTGAACGCAACACACTCTCCGTAACGACGCCAAATTTCTACGTCCCAAGACAGACGCAGCCACCCACGTCGACCGTCCCACCTCCAGGTGCCGACACCACAACACCTGCTTCCCAAAAAGCTCACTGTCTCTGCCTCCGCTCACTGTCTCTGCCTCCGCTCACTGTTTCACAACCTCTCTCTCCTGACCGCTCGCCTCCCTGCCCCCTCCGCGCGCCACCAT
Source organism: Teleogryllus occipitalis (assembly GCA_011170035.1). Taxonomy (NCBI): domain Eukaryota; kingdom Metazoa; phylum Arthropoda; class Insecta; order Orthoptera; family Gryllidae; genus Teleogryllus; species Teleogryllus occipitalis. The sequence continues at coordinate 100,880 of BLKR01000884.1, read as the reverse complement.
ACCGCAGGTTGTGCGACACCCCTCCTGCAGCTGATAAGGAGGCGCGCCGGGGGCCCCTAGCACTCGCCGGGCACGGCGGCAGTGGCGGCGCTTGGTAACGAACAAGGCGCGACGTTCGGTTACACATGATATACGATCAGGATATTTTGAACACGAATAACAAAATAAAAACTATGTGAAATATAGTAAAAAATACAACATTAACTAGACACCTTGTAGAGAATGTTTTTTTAAAAGATAACAATAAAGTGAACGATCCGGCAACAGTGTACAAGTGGCTAGTCTCTTCAACCAATATTTTCGAAAAATAGCTTCTGATATCACTATGGGTCTTCAGCCACAAAATTCAACATCAGATGTTTCCCAAAAAAATTTAGACACGATGTTTGTTTTCGAAACGTCTTCCTGTGAAATTGTCAAATTAATCAGTACCATAAACTAAAAATAAATATTCGACTGGCTTAGATGAATTTCCGGATTGTTTGTTAAAGACTTGTGCCCCTGCCTTTATACCTCGTTTACTCGCATATTTAATTCATCTTCATGCACCGGAATGTTTCCAGATAATATCAAAAGCGCAAATATTAAGCCCCTCTTCAAAAAGGAATAAAAATGAAATTAAAAATTAATGGCCAATTTTCCATTTGTCAGTTTTTTTCAAAAATAATAGAATTATGTGGTATTTTAATTTGTGGAAATGCTCTAGATTGCTTATGTTCACACCTTTCACTACGATCTCAGGAAGTAGAAATACTGTACTGGAATGATCAGACATTATATACCCATAACCCCGATTCATTGTATATGGAGTCCTGCAGGGACCGATTTTGGGCCCTATTGTCTTCCTACTCTACTTGAATGATAAGCCCACGACGATTTTGAACGCAAGAACTTGCGGATGATACGAATGTTCTTTGCAATAAAGAAACCGTACATAGTTCTATATTAATGTTTTAAAATGCTTCCGTAATAACAAATTAATAACAAATGAAAAGAAAACGGTTTCAATACAGTTTTCCAATTCAAATAAACATTTCTGTACTCCGTTGACAATGAACGATGTGTCATTGACCGATGTTAAGGTACCGTAATTAAGTGAGTATAATTAAGTGAGAGTAATTAAGTGAGTCGGAGAAAATGGGACCAGCACAGTTTTTCATACCGCAATACATACGAGGAAAAAATTTTAAGCCATGTTTAAATCCGTTTATTGAGAAAAATTTAAAACATTTGAATTAAAAAATAACTCGACTACCATCAGTGATTTTGCACGTGTTTGATAATACGAAATACCTGCGGCGGTAGGAAAACGGAACATGGATTTATCAATAGTTGTTCGGTTTCGCTGTAAGCTGCGAGATAAAAACGGAAAAAATACAGTTTTTTTAAAATTTTTGATTCGTCATAATACGAAATACCTGCGGCGATAGGAAAACGGAACATGGATTTATCAATAGTTGTTCGGTTTCGCTGTAAGCTGCGAGATAAAAACGGAGAAAATAGTTTTTTTTTAATTTTTGATTAAAGATTTGATAAAGCATTTTGATCAATAAATACCAGAATAGGCAACATTCAGGCATTTAAACACAAAACAGGCATTTATTAGGCACTATAAAAGTCACATAGAATACTCCTAATGCCTCAAAATTAATTAGTTACCAAAAAGATTGCGTTTTCTATTGAAGGAAAAAATAAGCAACTATGGGATCGTTACCCTGAGCCACAGACGGAAATGAGCATTTTGGCAAGATTTTTTATATGAAAATATTTGCTCCGGTGTAATAAAAACTATTTACAATGACAAATCAGCTTGAGATTTGGACACTTATTCATCGTGCCGTTCGTAAAGGAATCGACTTTCTACCGCGACAACATAGAAAACGATAATTTCTATAACGCTCCAAACATAGTGACTCACACCATTTGATACATATAACAGCATATTGAAATGGTTCTCTTTCTTTCTGTCCGCAAAGTGCACAGGACCTACAACGTCCCACGTTTTCTTTTCAGAACGCCAAACGAGATTGAAAACATGAAAAGAATAGCTAGAATTTTGTCTCTCGAACGTTTAATATTGTGAACAGACATTGGCTAGGAGATGTCTTGCAAATCGAGATGAGATTCTAATTCGTCAAAAGTAGACTGATACGTGGTGGTACGTTCTAATCTTCCTCTTACATTCGTAGTATTCCCTCGACCGAGACGCTTGTGAAAGACTCCATATGCGAGGGCCCACAGGAAGCATTTCGCATCTCGATTATGTACATTAATAACAGCGTGGCGACGAGCAATGCTGTCGGAGAGGGGGAGATATGAAGATCCACTGTGAACGATAGGCTCAAGATGAATATGAACATGAAGGCCGTGAATTTCGTATAGTGCTTTTCCACTATCTCGTTCCTGAAACTCATCGAATTTGGAATTGATTGGATCAACAATACGTTGAAAAAAAATCTCCGATATTATCACTTTGAGCCACCACAGCTGCGCGAACGTTCAGAAAGATAGGTTGTATCTCTCCGACAATTTCATGCGTCACGGGATGATCTCGCTCAATTATGAAACGACATTCGAGTTGCGCAAATATTTTGAAACTAGGACTTGATGGAGAGAACAGTTCAAACAACTTGAGTTGGAACGGAACTTGACAACAATTGAGAAACGTGAGGGGATCGATGTCATTTAAAGAATTCGCAATGATACCACGCTGCACCCGACTGTTTAAAGACCGCACGACGTCCGTCCATTGGAGAGCATTTGCAATGACATGTTGTTGTGTCGATTGTTGTTGTCGTCGATGATCTATAGAAACAAAAAAATGCGTGGAAAAAATGTCTATTCAGCAAGAACGCACCACTATGAGAGCATTGTATTTTCATTGTGAAATTTACCGTTATCATGGTCTTGACGAATCGCAGGTGATGGAGATGTCGCCAGCGGTGACGTCGGTGGCGTCAATGTTGATGTTGACTGTCGAAGCACAGACTCACGCTGCTCGCGGTTATAGCGTTTCATCAATTTTTTTTCATCTGAAGAAAAATAGATAAACTAATTAAAATTTGAAAAAAATATGAAATAAGGAACATTTACTTAAAAAATATTAGAATAATATTTACCGTTTATGACTTGAATAGTGACAGCCAAAGAATAGATCCGTCCACTACGCACGTAGGTATTACGTCACAGATGTGCACTGAGTCATGTCTCAATGAAGAATGATCTGTATGGCACTAGACTGCGTTGAAGTCGTTTAAATAATGAGTGAGGTGGTGGTGGGGACACATACGTTTATGGAAACAGCGAATTTTAATGAGGGAAACGGAAATCGTTATGGAAAGGAAATCCACATTCACCACCGAAGGAAACGTTAATAAAGTCGCGAAGGAAACGGAAGAAGCGGTTCACCACCAGCAAGCAACAATCTACCACAACGTTCGAAGCGTTAATGATGACGCTAAATTAATGAGCTGGGGAAACATTAACCGCAGATTCGGAAGACGTTGAAAGAATAACGTCTTTTTTTAAATTCAAATGAAGAACGTTGGAAACCGTTACCGCAGGCACTGCATATATAAAAGCGCTGCTCTCAACATGAAAAATGAATAGTACAATCCTCTTGGTTCTACTGTTGCTGCTGCTGCTACCGCACTTTCGTCAAGATGGCGACTATTCAGGAAACTGAAGGAGAAGTTGTTGCATTTCCGACATCTTTGATGTCGAAAAAGCGGAAGGCATCGTAAGTATTTGATGTATCTTTTTAATTTTTTAATTTTTTTTTCATTTTCATTTTCTACATATCTTCTTTTTTTAAATAGTGTAAACGAACAGACCAAAATGGAGATGTTAGAAAGGAGAATGATGGGTGCAGATGTTGCATCCGTTGATTTAACGGGAATGTTCGATGATGATGATGAGAACGATGCGTTTGACGCATACCGTTTAGCGTTGGTGACATCGCAGTTCGTCACCGGCGGAGGCGAATCATCAGGATCGGCAATCTGCGTGAGTGAAGCCACGGCGCCACGTCTGGTTGCGGATCCGTCGTGTCCCGTTTTCGTATAATCTCCACCCAAAGAGACGTAAATAGAATGAATTACATAATTTTTTGACGAATTTTTGAAGTATGATTTAAAAAGTTGAATTGATTGAATCTTTATGTTTTAGTAACATTTGGTGTGCGATTGTGCAAGGACCAGAAGGCTCAAAGATCTCCAAACATTGGGAGGACTTCCCAAAGGGGATTGCATATGAGATTACAAGTGCCAAAAAAGTTTCATCGGAGCGATTTAACACCGAGAATTACGCTGTCGCTTTAAACGACAAATTTAGCACTTTTTTACCGATAAGGTATATTAGTATTATAATTTTCTTATTTGTAATCCTTTTTGAATTTTAATTATAAATATTTTAATAATTTATTTTGCTTTATAGATTTACTCCTTTTTTGATGAAATGGGACTTCATCGATTTATGCAATCAAAGCCACACGTTATCTATTGTGGCATAAATCCAACAAACAAGGCAAATGTCATATTGTTATACCCATATGAACATCTAAAATTAAGAAGCGCGTGGAAGACAATCATGGAATATGGGAGGAGATATTTAAAATTTTAAAATCAACAAATTTGTATAAGAATCATGATTATAAGAATTTTAGTATCAACATATTTGTATAAGAATCCTTGACAAAAATGAAAAAATAAAAAGAATTATGCTTATAAGAGTTTAATTTTTTTCCTTGACTTATTTCCTTTTTCATTCTTCCTTAATTCTCCTCTCTCTTGAAAGAATTAGAAGTACTCCCATGTACTCATCAATCTATTCAATGAAATCAATAATATATATTGCAAACAGAATGTATTAAAATTCATTATTATTATTCATTCAAAAGATAGGTTAGTAGGGGAAATAGTCGGGGACGGACCCAGAAAGTGACGTCTAAGATAAGATCTTATCGCTGACGTCACGTCCGGTCTTATCGCTGACGTAACCGTGACGTCACAGCTTATCGCTGACGTCACGGTGACGTCAGGGCTGACGTCACGTTGGGGCCGTACCCGCACGTGTGGGGTCTGTGTCGTCACCCCCCCAGGCGGATGGTGAGCGCACTCTGGTGGCGAAGGAGGAGTGCGACGCTGGCGCGCTCTGGTGGCAAAGTGCGTAAGCGTGTGCGCGCTCTGGTGGCAAAGTGCGTAAGCGTGTGCGCGCTCTGGTGGCAAAGTGCGTAAGCGTGTGTGTGTGACGTGTTGGAGAGGAGTAGTGTTTCAAAAATGCGTCGCCCGAGGCGGATTCGAACCAGGCTGAGTCCCGTTTCCTGTGTAGTCGAGAGGGTAGTTGCCCAGCACTCTGGCTCTGACCTACGGCGACATCCGGAGTGGAGGTGTGTTGTTAGAGGTACTGATAGTACGCGCTGTGGTGGCCAACCGAGGAGGCCGTTGCGCGAGCCGGATGCCGGCGCGAGCCGGATGCGGCGTGGGCGATAGCCATAGCGGGCTCGGCGATGCGGATGTCCGTTGTCGATAGTGCGTGAATGAGGCCCCCCCCAAGCAGCAGCAGCAGCCGGATGTGAGCGACGCTGGCGCGCTCTGTGAGCGTCGGCGGGGAGGCAAACGGCGGCGGCGCGCGCGCGCATTTTGAACACTATAGTTTTTGAATTTCATTTTAAAAACCTATTTATGTTTCATGATAGAATATGAAAGGTTGTTGTCAATATCTAGTTTGGAAAAGAAGGAAACCCTACGAGGCGAGGGAAAGAAAAAACAAATGAAAAACAGCACAAATTGAAAGTTTTTTATTTATTGAAATCAAACGAGTGATATAAGAAAAAACATTTTCCGAATTCTTTTCATAGTTCCTTTGTGAATGTTTTCAAAATATTGAAGGAATAGGTAAAAGTCCTCTTTGCGACACTCGACGCACTTCCACTTCGGAGGCGGCGAGCCGATGTGCGCGTGTTCGAAACAAGGCAGTACTTCTTCTCGTCTACACTGCAAACACTTCCACTTCGGCAGATTGCCGTTGTGTCGAAGACAAGGCAGGAGACGACGAATGTATCGGTCCCGCTGCACGTCTTTCGACAGACGGTGGAAGACAGAAGGCACGTCTTTCGCGGCCCAATATCTGAGGAAGTCGATGAGTAGAAGCTGCAGAGACCGATCGTCGAGTCCGAGAAGAGAACAGTCGTCGTTGATGCATCGTTGTATGACACGATCCAACTCGGCCATCAGCACACACCAGCTGGAGATGGAGGAGGAGAGTACGTCAGGGGACTATTTTCGAACGGTGGACGAAGAGACTGGATGACTTGACGGACGCTGGAGACTCGCCGTCGTAGTGCTTCACCTTACGGATCTCGAAGAAGGTGACCGAGAGCTTCGATGACCGCTAACACTTCAGCGTGCACGGTGAGAATAAATGTTTCCGGCTGAGGAGTACTGCTTTTATCGTGCTCCACCGTCTCGGGGTGGGGTGATTGCTTATCGACTGGAAACGGAGGGGAGGTCCCCGAAAGACATGCAGGGAGCGTTCAGAGCTTCCTGGATGGCGCAATAGCGCACGACTAAACCGTCAGTCAGACACACGCGGCACGGACAGGAAGTCACTTCACCGAGAATCATCATGGTCCACAGCACCTTATCATGGCATGCAACGGCGAGATCCTGAAGAGCTTTTTCCCCCTTTACCTTCTCTTCTTCGTTATCGTAATCTGCTTGTCCTTCCTCGTGACCGCGTCGGGCAGTACGCATCACATCAAGGGCAACGTCGGCGATCGAGTGATAGGCATCAACGTAGTAGGTTCGCTGAAGACTGCAATTGTGAGCGATGATGCCGAGATCAGCGGCGGCGTCGCGGAGACTGTCCCAGTTCTCTATCATCCGCTTCTTCCATCCATCGTCTGCTACTTCTTCTACTCCAGGTCGTTCCATGACGATTGCCGATGGACGAATGACGTGTCGACTCCTCGTCCTCCCGTATTCAAAGCGAATGCAAACGCTCTCCTCCCTAATACTACTGCAACTACTTGAAAAGTGAAAACTACCTACTACTACATGAAAAAGTGTCTAAGCATAAAAAAGTTTAAATGAAAATAATACTAATATACTGACCCCCGCCTGCAATGACGAGCGTGCACGCTGATGAAGAAGAAATGGACGGACGCGTACGCAGGATGCGGAAATGGCCCCATGGTAGACTGGTAAATTTATCGATCCAATAGCGTTTGTCATCGGAAACGGACAACGAACGCTTGTTTTGAACAAAGGAATAATTGATATGAGATTTGGATCGGATGATGCATTGCTTGTCGATTCTTCGTTTGTCTCGAAATAAACAGTCCAAATAATTTTGAAATTTATAACGTTTTACGATCGAACGTTGTACTCCCTTCGCCCGAGATGAACACACCCGAGATCGAGTTTCGATGGAGTACATTTTTGGACGTAAACCTACGTAGCCGAGCAGGGGATAGCTTCCGCATTCGTCCTTAAACAGCCCTAATACTTTCTTATCGCGAGGTCTCACACCGAATTCGTTACCGGGACCGAAACAGAAAGTATCGAACCAGGATGGATGCCGATTCATCTCAGCGTACACACTCGTGGAAGTAGAAAGAATGAATGAATCGGTATCCATGTAAAGAAGATGAAGATCGCGAAGATTTTTTTGACAATAGCTATAGTAAAAATCATACATCCTATGCTTCGAAATCTCCAAAATGCAAAAGCCCAAATAAATAGGCTTCGCGAGCTTCACCTTCGTTTTCCGCAACTCGATTGTCATGAGATCGCCGTTTACGTGATGACTACGCACGAAGGCCGGGTCAGCGATGAGGCGTCTCGCCCCGCACCTCCCTTCCCACTTATTCACGAGATAAATGCGTCGGTGGTTGCGCACGTCCTCCATCGACTTCCCGTAAATAGAATTATTCATAAGTTTATAAAACTTATCTTCAAAATCGGAAGACGCGCGCTGGCGATGCGCGTTATTGAGGTCCATGTACGCGGCAAGCCAAGGTCGTTGCGAAAAAGAGATAACGCGATGAATTTTCGTGAGTTGTACTCCTAACTCGAGGGCCTGAAGTAAATTTCGAAGGTGAACGACGGAACGACGCTTGGGGAGAAGCGTCGCCATCAACTTGACTTGCCTGCTCTTCGAGTCGGGGGGGACGCGGGTTTCTGGACAGGGCGGCAAATCGCTCAAACGATCGTGGATCTCGTCCGGGTTGTCGAGATCGACCTCCAAAACGTATCCCCGATCGACTTCAGCGGCCGCCTCTGCGATGTTCAACCGCTCGATGTCGGTTTCCGACATCCACCGGAAGTCGCCCACCGGAAGCGGATGTGACATCGAAAAACCGTACGTTATTCGCGTCGACGTAGGCGAGGTAAGATTCCTTATCGCTTGCCGGAAGTGTTCACCCACAAAGGGGTGATTGGCCTCGGCGTGCCGACCGATCACTTACACGAGTCCCGGATGCCCCGCTCGAAAAAGAGAACCATATCGATGTCCGTAAGTAGCTCTAGTCGAACGCCGGTGGTCTTCAACATGGCGTCCCACGAAAGCCCGGGAGCGGTGTAGTAAATCAGAGGATCGAGCCCGTACACCTCCAAACACAAATTTCGAAATTTTTCCAAAATATCTGTTTCTAGCAGGTCGTCGATTTTCGAATACAAATCGGCGTTCTCGCCCAAATTTTGAACGGAGAGCGCGTTCCACACGGACTGCGCGTACGCGTACTCCGAGTCCGAAACGGGTGTGTGTGTGAGGCGACTGAAAAAGGCCTCGGGCGGCGGTAACCTCGTTTCGCCCAATTTGGACACGTCGTTGACATAATCGTACGGAAACACTCCCTTCCTTCTGGCTAAAGCGAAAAGACGATCGTCGGGAAAAGCCGCACGGGTAAATTTCAAACCGGTCGAATCGAGCGATCGACTAAAAGAGTCGATCTAAAAATTTCATAGTCCAAAAATCGTAGTTCCATTTTCCCGATTTTCTGGGCCACGAATCTCCACGAATCTCCTCGAATCACCACGAATCTCTCGTGATTGTGCGGAACCACGCGCAACGCGTCGTTGTTCGAACATTTCATTTCACCCCAGGCCTGAAGGAGAAAATGCCAATCGTAACCGCTCCTGTTGTGCATGACGACGGGGATGTGCTTCGGCGCGGGAAAGTTGACGTTACACGATTGATGAGCCGCGCCGCGAAAGACACCCGAGAAATGATCGTGGTCCCTGACGCGGACGGAATTTGGAAGAAAAGGTCCTTTACAAATGTGACAAACATTGGAATTTTGAAAAGTAATGTCGTCCGCCTCCTCGAGGGGGAAGGATGATCCAAAAGCCGTTCGACATCTTTCGCGAGACCTTCCAAAGTACAAAAGGGGAAAGACGTGAATCTGAAACAGAATTCGGGTGAATTCGATGATATCGATATGACAAGAGCAAAACTGTATTTAAACAACGAGTTTTATCCTTATTCCGAAATTCAATGTCATGTAAAATACTATACCGGAGGGCTGGAACACTGGTACCCGTATCTCTTTCAAATGATGCAAAAAGCGGAACGTTCTTACTACAATCGCAATCCCGTATCAGCAATGGAATATTGGTATGTCAATGCTTGGTTTCCTGTAATTGTTTGGGACGTCTCCGCCAGAGCGTCTGCCGTACTCCCCTCGCAAACCGACATCAAGATCACGTGGGAAACTGGTACTGCTATGCAAGGTAACGTCATTATGTATGTAGCGTATTGTGTCATTATGTACAAAACGGATGTGCAATACGCACCAATCGACGACTTTGTGGTAAAGAAAAACGTGATCGTATAAGACGTCGCGTGTTTCGCTCACTGCCTTCATTCCGTGTCTTTCCCTCACGAGATGATCAACGGAGAAAAAGAACTTCCATCTGATTCGCCCCGTGAAGTCGAAGTCGGTTATTCTTCTTCTTCTTGCGATTCGCTACTCGCAGTTATTGTTGATATCAAAGAAAACATGGAAGAGGGGGAGGAGGAGGAGGAGGGGGCGCCACCGCCCGATTTTACTTCTACATGCGGTCATCCCTGTCCGATGCATTGCACATCGAAAAAGAAGACGAAGAAAACCAGAAAGGGCGCAAAACCAAAAGAGCGAAAGACCAAAAAAATCAACTCCGTCACGGCGCTGCAAGACGACGGAACGATCGACATCCACCTCACCGGATACTGTCTGCTGCGATCTCCCGCTGGACGTCAGAGGATGCGCGCGCAACGCCGCGGAATGGTTAGCGAGAGCTGTGCAGATGGAGATTGCATCGATGACTACCACCGACATATAACAGTCATATGTAATGTCTTTGTATTTTTTTAAAATATCAATAAAATGACGTATTTCTAATAGTATTTTTTTATTTTCTATCCTTATTACACGCCGAGTAGGGTATCCTTTTCCCCCTCCCCCTTCCCCTTGTCGGTGGCGTTTGATGAACAGTTTCCTTCGGTAACATGCAAACAGTCACTCGCGTTCTTCGCATGGGGATGGACGTTGTTCAACAATCGGCGACTCTGCCCGTCGTGAACGTGACGGCCTTATGGCGCAGAAAAGACGACGAGAACAAGAGCCAACACGGACCGCTTTTCCCCGATAGCGTGCGCGCTCTTTTCGTGGGACTTTCCGGATGCGGAAAGACAAACGTGGTCGTCTCGCTTCTCACCGGACAGTTCGGACTGGCGTTCCGCAACGTGTATTTATATTCCACCACAGACACACAGCCCATGTACACGTACTTAAAACAAGTCTGCGACAGACTGACCTTCCTTTTCGTTCTTTTGCGCAACACGATAGCATCGTGCCGCAAGCCGAGGCGTCGCCCGACAGTGCTTTCATTTTCGACGACATTGCCACCGAAAAACAAGACTATCAAAGCTTACTTCCCGGTCGGCAGAAAAACACACAGACGTGCTCTACCTCTGTCAAACGTACACCAAAATTCCCAAGCAGTTGATTCGCGATAACGCGAATATGATCGTCATCTTCCGGCAGGACGATAACAACCTCGAGTATATCTACAAAGAACACGTCGGAAACGAATTTAGAACATTCAACGATTTTAAGGCGATGTGTTCCAACGTGTGGAACACCGACCGTTTTGCTTTTGCGGTGATATGTAAACCTAGTGCGCTTCATAACGGTCGATACCGATCGGGCTTCGACCGGTTTCTCGTACGGTCTCGTGACGATGGTGGTGTTGATTTTTAAAAAGGTTATATAATATCTTTTCTTTGGCTATAGTCTTCACTCTACACCATGGTGTACGTGCGACAGCATTTCAATGTCGCGGGAACGCGACGGGGAAGGAGACACTATCGCGGAAGAGGATTTATAGGACGGATGCTGAACCGGGCGATAGACAAACTGCCCTTCGAACTTCACATTCCCGGTGGATATCAATTTTGCGGGCCCGGTACGAAGCTCATGAAAAGACTGCAAAGAGGCGATCGGGGCATCAATCCTTTGAACGAAGCGTGTAGAGAACACGACATCGCTTACCACAACTACAAAGGCGGTGAGGAACGCAAAAGGGCAGACGAAGCGCTCGCCAAGGCCGCTTGAGAGCGGGTCAAGTCCAGAGACGCGAGTATCGGTGAAAGAGCGGCCGCACTCGGTGTGGCGGGTGTGATGAAAGTGAAAACGAAAATAGGAGGACGCGTCATGAAAATAAAACGGCTTCGCGGAAACGCGAGAAGAAGAGGAAGGAACGTAGACAGTGAAACAGCTAAAAACAGCAAAAGATCAAACATAGACTTGAAGACACTCAGCGCGCTCGAGAAAGCGAAAAAGAGCTTGCGTGGAAAGACACCGTGTCCTCCTTCTTCTTCACCGCCCGCTCCCCTTCGATCCGAAACGCCGGAAGAAACATTGAAAACGGAGGTGGAGAAGGCACGTGAAAACATTCGCAACAATATGAACATCTTGCAAGAAAGCGAAACGATGCGCAATCGATTACTCGATACTTATCTCACGACCCGCGTCTCGAAAGCGCTACCTGAAAGAGAGAAAAAAAATTGCGTACCACCATCAACACCACATTCTTCCGTTCGACCTTCCACGCGTGTTCCAATCAAATCGGAAACTAGTGTAGTAGAAGAAGAAGAAGAAGGTCCCTACTTCGAAACACTTCCCGCAGAGTTCGAAGAAAGAAGAAGAAATAAAGATGTTCGCCGCTAACATTATAATTAATTGGTAAACTATTTGTTGAATGCTAAACTCGGTTTAGGAGATACCGTTTTGGGACCGTACTATTTAGGAGGGCGACAGCATCATGGAAATTCGCCCGGACGAGGAAGCATTCTACGTTCAAGGTCACAAATTCTATCCAGAGGATAGAATTCTCTTCTCGAACTACTTTTCGACCGACGACCCAACTTAAATGATGTAACGCAAGACGATTTGAAGCAATACAAAACGATTCTCGAACTCACTTCCGCGCACAAGAAGTATTACATGCCGAATTTTGCGTATAACACAAGCGATAATATACCGAAATTTCGTGAAATTATCTCAAATCTTTTCGAGGGTGAAAGACGAAGCAAAAGGCTTGAAATGATGAAGCAAAAGAAGAAGAAGGGGAAGGGGCTACGTTTTGTGAAGGCGCCTGACTACAAATATTGGCGCTCGTTGAGAGGCTGTCTTTTACACGCTTCGAAAGCCGCCGGTAACAACGGACTCGATGGAAAAATAGTAGAAATAGAGGATGAATTGCGTAACGCCGGTATTATCGGCTAGCTCCTCTGATCATGCAGAAGAAAAAGAAGACGTCCGTGTCGTCGACCGTTCGTCAAAGACTCGCTGCGGAATTGTACGCGCCTACCCTACGTCGTTTCGCGAGACGGCGGGTGATTACGAAAGGACTCGATGATCTATGGCAAGCCGACTTGGTCAACATGCAGCCGTACTCGAAAAGCAATCGTGGGATGCGTTACATTCTCACCGTCATCGACGTGTATAGCAAGCACGCCTGGGCGGAAGCGATAAAGAAAAGACGGGAGCGGAAATCGTCAAGGCTTTCGACCGCATCGTGACGTCGAGCGGTCCAGTGCCCCACTTCCTGCAAACCGACCGAGGCACCGAGTTTTACAACACCGCGCTCAACAAGTGGCTCCGAGAGCGTGACATTCATCATTATTCCAACTTTTCCAACGTGAAGGCCGCCGTTGTCGAACGTTTCAATCGAACGCTCAAGGAGCGGATGTAGAGGCGTTTCACCGCCGAGGGGACGAGACGCTGGACCCTGATGCTCACCGCCCTCCTCCGAGATTACAACAATACCAAACATCGAACAATCGGAATGAAACCGAAAGACGTCAAAGACGATTGCCTTATGCACACGGTGTACGGGGAAACGAAAACGCTCAACCCGCGTCTCCTGAGGGAAAAGCGATTTCGAGTCGGTGACATCGTTCGGGTGAGCACGTGCAAAAGCTCACCGTTTCGAAAAGGATACGGAGCGCGATGTGGAACCGAACTTTTCAGAATCGTTCGTGTGCATCTCTCGAATCCCGTGACGTACTCGCTAGAAGACCTGCAAGGCGAAACGATCAAGGGCCGCTTCTACACCGAGGAATTGCACACACTTTCCTGATCGATATTTAGTGGAGCGCGTCGTACGGAAAAAGGGGCCGCTTCTCCTCGTGAAATGGCTCGGTTTCGACTCGCGTCATAATTCGAGGCTACATGCGAAAGACATTGAAGATTAAGATTGCGTCACACTCCGCTGACGTCATATTCTCGAACGATAAGTCCGTCGACCGTGCGACATCACAGTTGCATCACAACGCCGCTGACATCATATCCTCGAACGATAAGTCCGTCGACCGCGCGACGTCACAGCCAAGGACGACGACAGCACGACGACCATTAGTCGTTCTGCACACCCTTGAGCCTACGCCTCTCTCAATGGACGAGACACCGTCGCGCAGTGTGTTTCAGATCGATTTGTTTCCGCTGTGGCTGTTGGTGCTTGCGTTGTGGCATTTCCGTGTGTTTGGTGTCCAGCCGTTGGTTGTCTACGGTATTGCGTGTGTAGTCATGTTCAGCTACGTGAAAAATTCTTTATGTCAGCTGTTGAAAGAAGACAAACGCCGAGAAAATTCTGCTTCTCTTGAAAGGAATTCGAAATCGTGGGAAGAGGAGGGGGAGGAGAAGGAGAACGTGCGGACGGCGTCGCGGTAGGAGCTGGAGGAGACATGGCGAGGAAAGAGCTCGACAACGATTGAGACATAGAATGCGTTTCGGGATCTCTTTCTATAGTCCTTTACATAACGATTCCAGCGACGAAGACGATGAAGATTTGTAAATGACGTCATCAATGACCGACAAACGTGAAGTGAAAAACAAAAAAAGAAAAAACAAAAATATGCACGTCTCTCTCTCATGCTTCATTCAGTCAGTGTCCGTCAACATGAAAAGACGTGAAGCGAACATCACTGCCGCGAGGTTCGCCTACGAAGACGTCCTCGACGAGAGCAGCGGGTGGAAGGGCGAGGCGGCCAAGTTGTGGTTGAACATCGCGATGGCCGCGGGCGATCACTCCGCAATCGCCTGCCAGGAAAAGAACGAAGCATGGAAAATTCCTAAGCGGTGGGACGTCTCCGACATCTTCGCCTACACCGCTAAGCGGCTTCGTCAAATGCAATCCTATCATTTCAACGATGAAAAAGAAAAGACAATATACGACCTGGCCGTTTTCATGCATACTGAAGTTCTTGAGGTCATGGATCAACTCATTGCCCCCCTGCAAGATTCAAAAATTGACACACATTTCAAACTGTGTCAGGAAAAGCAACTGCGGAAACGCATAACCTTTATCTGGAAAGATATTGAAGCTCTCTCGCCATCTTCAAACGTCACACATCATGACGATGAATCGGAATCGAGTGCCACAACCTCTCACGATGAGACGAAGAAGAGGAAAAGGGAATGGAAGAACGAAAGAAGAACACTCAATTGTAAAAACTAGATTTGTTTCACTGTGTGACGTCATAGCTTATAAGCGATAAGCTTATCTCATCCACCGCCACCATTGCTCCTCGCGTTCTTTGTAAAACACCGCGACGACACGTGACGCTCGTCAGTTCATCATGAGCGCCAGCCAAGCAAACACCATGGTCTTCTACGTCTCGGCAGCGGAGGAGGAGGATCAACAGGATGATGTGTACGATGACGAAGAGAATTCGCACGAAGAAGAGGAGGGGGAGGAAATTGAAACTTGCAATATACCCGCGTACGTTGCCACCAAAGAGTACGTGAAAGAAACGACTGGAACACGCTCGTCAAATAGCATCAGGAGATGCCGATTGTGCGATCACGGAACAGGTCCATCCACTAAAGACTGCAATAAAACTCGTGACCGACACTCAATCCAGATGTCTCCGCCAATGGAACGCCAAAGATGCCTTTAACGTCGATCTTTTTCGCATTTCACATACGGCTTCTCCTCAAGACGAAAAAGATGTCGCCAACCAAGCGTACGTCGACCGCAACATCAAAAACATCAAGACGCAACTAGAAAAAATTCATAAACTCCGATGCAGCAAACTGGGAAACGTCAACGTGATGAAAAAACGTCTCGTCATTGTGGCGCTGCCCATCAAAAAGGAAGACGGGGCCATGTAAGGGTACGTGGATGAGAAAACCAAAAGGGAAATCGCTAAAACTGTAGCCGGCAAACAAACATTTTTTCTATGTCGATTTCTATGGATGGATTGATTTCAATAAAAAACATTCTTTGAATTTGTACTGTTTTTTCTTTCCCTCACCTCGTAGGGTTTCCTTCTTTTCCAAACTAGATATTGACAACAACAACATATCATATTCTATCATGGAACATAATTAGGTCTTTTCAAAAAAAATTCAAAAACTATAGTGTTCAAAATGCGCGCGCGCGCCGCCGCCGCTTGCCTCCCCGCCGACGCTCACTGAGCGCGCCAGCGTCGCTCACATCCGGCTGCTGCTGCTTGGGGGCTTCATTCACGCGCTATCGACAACGGACATCCGCATCGCCGAGCGCCCTATCCGGCTTGCGCAACGGCCTCCTCGGTTGGCCACCACAGCGCGTACTATCAGTATCTCTAACAACACACCTCCACTCCGGATGTCTCCGCAGCTCAGAGCCAGAGTGCTGGGCAACCCCCCTCTCGAGTACACAGGAAACAGGACTCAGCCTGGTTCGAATCCGCCTCGGACGACGCATTTTTGCAACACCACTCCACTCCACCACGTCACACACACACGCTTACGCACTTTGCCACCAGAGCGCGCCAGCGTCGCACTCCTCCTCCTCCTCCTTCGCCACCAGAGCGCGCTCACCATTCGCCTGGGGGGGTGACGACACAGACCCCACACGTGCGGGTACGGCCCCAGGACGTGACGTCAGCCTTGACGTCACCGTGACGTCAGCGATAAGCTGTGACGTCACGGTGATGTCAGTGATAAGACCGGACGTGACCTCAGCGATAAGACCGGACGTGACGTCAGCAATAAGATCTTATCTGTGACAACACTTCCTGTGGTCGTACCCGCCTTTTTCCCCTACTTAGGTTTTAATCAATGCAATAAAATATGATCAATTTGATGTCATCAATCGAGATTTTTTTATTGAAATCATTGCTTTAAAATAATGAAAACTAATAATATTCTCATTAAATTTCTCGAAATTCATTCAATTTTTTTATTCTTTATTTGAGATGAAAGAATTAAAAGCACTCCCATGTAGACATCAATCTATTCAATGAAATTTAATATTGAAACAATGAATGTATTAAATTTAATCTTTATCCATTCAAAGATTTTTTTATATTTCTTTTATTCATAATAGAAATCTATTTTTTTATTTTAGGAATCCTATGTAGGTGGTGATGGGGTAAAGCAATTTATATAATCCCTCAATTTATATAATCATTATTTATTAATAAATAATCTATTTACATAAAACCTAAATCTACTAGAAGTTAAACAACACTGGGGTAACAGTAAAACTATTTACAGTCCTAAGATTAATTCTTCGTCTTCATTGTCATTTTCTGTAATAAAAAATCAATTAAAAATTTGAACAATGAAAACAAATCATCACCGAACATTTATAAAATGCGAATATACTCACCAGGAGAAGACGAAGAAGATTGGTGGTGAGACATCACCTGCTGCTGCTGCTGCGGCACCACTTACTGCTGCGCCATCACCTGATGCTGCGGCATCACTTGCTGCTGCTGCATCGCCTGCTGCTGCTGCAGTACCACTATTCTCTCCAACTCCTCTCTTGACAGTTGATTTAACGGAAGAGTTGGAGGTGGTTGTAGCGGATGACTGCGGTAGTGGCGGAGGCGATGCAGCCGCGCCATCCGCCGCGCGGTCACGTGTGGCGTCTCCTGGCGAGGAGGTGCCGGCTGCGGCAGCGACGGTGGCGAAGGTGTGCGTCGGGGGGCGACGGCGGCCACATGTGCTGACGGCAACGCCTGCAGTGCCGGCTCCACTTGCAGTTGCGACGGCGGCACAGACGATGTTGAATGTATCATCGGCACTGCGGGCGTTGGCGGCGGCGCTGGTGGTGTCAGCTGAGGCTGCGCCAGCGACGCCGTCGCCGCCGACGGTGTTGAATAAATCACCGTCACCGGCCCGCCGACGGCGTACGCAATGCTCGTCAGCAGCGTATGAAGGTACACCCGCCTCAATGACGGGTGTGCGGATGTTGTTGCCGGCGGCAGGCCGAAGAACCAGTCCACCGCTGTTGCCCCTACGATGTCTCGAATCTTGGTTGAAGCGCCACAGTTGAGTAGAAACTTCAAGATATCGGCCGAACCATACGACACCGCCAGGTGCAGCGGCGTCTGACCGTATATGTCTTGCGAATTCATATTTGCACCCCGCCCCACCTGGTGGACACATACGGCCCAACGGTTGTATTTGGCCGCTATGTGCAGCGGCCGCTGATCATTGTTGTCGGCCGCCTCCAAATATTCCGGATGCATGTCAAGCAGACTGACCACTAGGTCGTAGTGGCCGTTCTTGCATGCAAAAATGAAATTTAAAGAAATAGTGCGAAGTTGTTGCGAAGTTGCTGCTGCGTTACAACTACGTTCGCAGAATGATGAAGCGTATATAAATTAGCGACACGTAAAGTGAAGTGGCAATGCACTCAATCATTTCATTGGCTTGTCTTTAAATTTATCAACTCTAACGGTCATTGAACGTCGTTAATCCACCCGTCCCTTGGCACATAAGTTTATCGCAACGACTTCCTGCATCACTTCGTTAACGACGGGAAGAGCAAACGAGCTGCGCCTCGGCGCGACCGCGACTGGATGCAACTTCCGGAATATTGCACGACTCTTGTACGCAAATCTGAAGTCGAAATACTTACTATTGCAAGACAAAATATTTCATCATCAAATTAAATGATGTTGGTTGTTTAATTATTGGTAATAAATAAAATATAAGGGATAATTCGATTAGGATTTCCTGCTTGGTGCTTTGATAGGGGAAATTAAATTAAAAAAATATTTATAACAAAATTTATTTGTGAGAAATAGTTTAGATTTACATGAATCAATTTACCAACATAACATATAGTTTTTGTTTCGAAAACATATATGACGATAATATAGAATTATTTATTGTAAAAACGAATATAGTTCGTCTATGGCTTCTTCTTTTGTTGATGGATTGTCCTCATGAACGACAGAAGTAGCATTAACAGTACCATCAGCATCGTAACATGATGACGAAGAATGGGGCTGAAGAAGCGCCATTTGCACGGCGCCCCTGAGCCAGTTTGCAGCATGTTGCGCGCAATGTTGAACGTTGATCCCGCAACATAATTGCGTCGTGTCGGTCGATAACATCGATATTTGCGAAGGAGGAGGAGGAGAAGAAGATGAAATCTTCCGCGACCTTTTAAAGATAGGCGATGTTCGCTTCCGATGATGATTTTCGCGCTTTTGTTTTTTGATGGTTTTCTTCTTTGTCTTACAATGTTTCATGCAATGATGGGAACATTCATCGGTGTTCTTCATTTGTTTCTTTCGTCCTTTTTCTCTGCCATTGTCATCTTCATTTACTAATTTGCTTTGCTCGAGCCTTCTTCTTCGTCTTCATGAGATATGCTACATTCTCTCTCAAATGCGCTGCGTAATAGAGTAATGCACGCTCTTCGGCGCTGAGGAGCGCCATGTTCTTCATGGTGGAAGCGATGCCAGGATGTCGCACGCCGTCGACGAGGACCTCATTGATCTCATATCGAATTTCGGAAAATAAAAATGCGTAGGCGTTATTGATAAAGTTGCCAGGTGTGCGCCCGCATCCGCTCTCTTTGATCGCCTTTCCTTCGATGATAATAGTCGATTCGCATGGGACGGCGAAGGTGTCTTTGTTTTGTATCATAATGCGAATTTCATCGTTTGAATCATACCCGTTCGTATACGGTGTGTAGTGGTGATAATTAAAGCCTTGAACGTTAATTTTTTCAGCGATGGGATGTTGATGGAGGAGAACGTCTAAAAGAAAGTCTTTACTACCGGCGGGATGTGATTTTTTTTGTCTTTTCATCTTCTCTGAGAACGTAGCCTAGCGCTTGCAGCAGCAGACGATTGGTGTGTGTTAATCTATTGAAAGGACAGAGTACAGTGTGCCGCGGTCGAGGCACGACCCTCATTTTATGTCATCGTGCGCAGTGCGAAGCAGCAACGTCACGACGAGATCAGAGTCACTTCGCAACGGAATGAGATGTCCTTCAGTGTTCTCGAGTTGCTCGATCATAAATCCAGTTGCGAGTGACGCGATGAAAGACTTTCTCCGGAGGTCTTACCTCAAAAATGGAAGACGGTCGCTTGTCAATGTGGAACTGATGAAGAATGTGCGCTCTTCGATTATTAATATATCCGCTTTCCACAATATTGCATGTCACGAGAACGTTAAAGTTCTTGACGAGCGCGACGTTCTTGTCGGAGAAGTCGTACTCACCGGAAGGCGTTGGGTTGACGTTGCGGGTGAATCCCAACAGCGGCCCCACGCTTCCCGCGACATTGAAGACTAGACGAAAGGAAGTACTGATGCGACACTTTTGAGTATTCTCTTCACCGTCTAACTCGAAATAATTTTTTTTACTTGCAAATTGCTCTTTGAATTGTTCTCGGAGAGTGGAATAGATTTGAACATTAACGTCATCGATTGTGTACGTGCCTGTCGGTAATTTCATAATGAAATTCTCATATTTTTTTCACCCTTACCGTTCTCGACTGTAACACCATAGTGGAATTCGTTACATCCTCCTTTAATGTTAGTCACCGTGTGCGCCGTTTGCAGCACACCAGTGCGATTTCATGCGGTTCGTTGTCGAGATCGATTATCGGAGAGAAACGGACACTCACTTTCGCTCCTTTCCCGCTGAGCGTGTAGGTGCGCATCTTGATGTGTTCTCTGAGAAAGCTCTCTGCCTCACATCAACTCAAATACTCATTTTATTGTCCACTCATACAGCAGAAATTGCAAACATAGTCTTCCACAGTTCTCAGTATCAAATTGTTGAACTTGCGACGTATTGTACGTCACTTGCTTTCCTAGGTCTAAAACTCCGGTGGTGGGGGTAGACCGAAGGAGTCGAAATAGCGCACCGTTCTTCCTCGTTTTACGAATGCTACGAAATGAGTGCCCACTCCGCGTGCGTCATCGAGATTGATCACCCCGCTTTCTCGTTCACGTGGCAGACCCCGGGGCAGACGGTCACGGGTGAAGATACTGCGAAAATGCGGGAGACATAGCGCGCGAGCAAATCGTCTCATTTCCTCGTGTGTGAGTCAGTGTGAGTCAAATGTCAACTTCTCAATTAGTGTCCGCGTGCGTTTTCGATTGTTTCAGTGTCTCGTCCAGTTGCGACTTATTCACCACGTCCGCGGGATCCGTGCCGTTGCCCGCCTTTCAAATGAGTCTATTGTGAAAATTGTAATTCCCCGACGTTCCGACCTGCGGGACAATATCTAAGAGGCCGGATAGAATTTTCTTTTCGTGAGCCTCCAACATGGTCTAAATTCGTTTCTAGCCGTAGACACGAGCGTCTCGGCATGTACTCGTTCGGACTGTATTTGTTTTGAAACTGAACTACGAAAAAACGAATGGTTTAGGTTATCGCACTTCTTTTGAAGTCGATCAAGTTCATCTTTCACGAAACTCTTCGAGGCGGTTTTCTCTCCCAGTTCTTTCAGTTCCGTTTGTACGAACGATTTCTAAACGGCTTCTGTCTCGTCTTCCGCCGCCCCGATGTTCTTGAGACGACGCTTTTCCAAATCATAATCGTATTCCACTCTAGCATCATCGACCGCCACTCGCTTTCGTCGTTTTAAGGCAAACGATTCGACGGCGTGACTAAACCGTTCGTCTGCGTAATGTTTGGAAACAGCATCGTCGAGCTCCTGAGGATTAGCGATCCGAGTGAGACGTTTACCGTAAAATGCGTAATTTCCTCCGACTTTTATCGAACCATTACTAGATTCTACGGTGCGACCAAAGACCATCATCTTTCAAATTCAATTACATATATGCCCCAAATGTTTTATTTCTTTCTTTTTATATAATGTCATGGAAAGCATCCGCAGGGCTGTTGTGCCTGAGGAAGACCACGACAAGATGGTCGAAACGTCGGCAACACAGCCTTCGACGCGGCGTCACCTGGCCAGCCAAGATCATTTACATGACTCTGGCGGCGGAAGCCTACGACTTCGGCTTTGTATTTGGTCCATTCTTGATTCCAGTTAGTCAACATTCTTTTGTTCATACATTTTAGGATGTCAGTTGTAGTGTTAACTAGGTTGTGAACTGTATTGTCTTGTTTGAGGTTTACCAGGAAAGGAGCCGCAGTGCTAAACTCTTGAGTAACGTTGTTTTCCAAGGATGTGGGGATCCAGGCAAATGAGATATCTTTTCCCGTTAATGATATCTGATGGTAGAGTTCAGTGATTGTAAGATTTCGCATTTGCGCTTACTATGGTTTAACTGGAGTATAGTGCTTGATGAGTTAGTTACAATTGAGAAATTGTATAGAAACAGTTTTGCAGCAGAAAAGGTTTTACTTTTACCCTTTTCCCAAAGGATGAGTAGATTGAACGAAAGAAACGTAGATTTGGAAAGCTGTGTTTGCAAAGAATGTGACAATCCCTCAAAACCCCGCCTTTTTTAATATCCTGCAAAGATGGGAAAATGAAGAACGTAAGCGCGATTAAATTTGTTATGACTGAAAAAATAGGGAGGTTCCAGGCAGTCGGTCGTCAACGTAATGAAACCATTAGTTTGAGTGTAGTTATGATGAACAAATTGACAAACTTCTGAAAATGAAGGAAATAGCGGCTCTCCAGGTGCAAGTGTCGACATACCTTACTTTAAATCTGTGTAAGGGTGTAGTAAGCCACGACGTTTTCATTACTGAAACTTAGGAAGGCCCGAAAATCTTCTTCCTGTGAGAAGGCGTTAAGGACGTGCACAGGATTCACTAGGTGAACGGGGTTATTGACCTGTACATCAACTCTGATCCTTACATTCCCCTCTCTTTCGGAGATTGAGAATTTAATATCTCAATTTCCACCAGCTTTCCTAATCATTAGGGATTTTAACGCCCATAATCTTTCATGGGGCTCCTCACGAACTTGTTCGAGAGGAACCACAATGGAAACAGTAATTTCAACCTCGTTATTTTGAAGGTCTCCACACCCATTTCTCAACTGCTTCTGAGACCTTTTCGTGCATAAACATGGCAACCTGTAGCCGATCCCTCGGCCCCACCCTGAAGTGGACTGTCCTTTATGATTTATTTGGGAACGATCATTATTCTGCTTGGTGCATGCTTTTGACCCTGGTCCATCTCCCGATCGATCTCTTCCGATTGGCTGCAATTTGAGTGTTCCCTTCAAACTAAGTAATAGACCCTTTGAGAACATCAATGAAGTGATTTCCTATTTCACCGATCTATTTTCGCCTCTGCAACAAGTGTCGTCTCTAGACCACGCGGCAGACTGAGGCAAATTTCAGTGCCTTGGTGGAACTCATACTGTGCTGTTGCTATGAAGGTCAGAAGAAAGCTCTGGCACGGATGAACTACTACCCCTGAAACCTCACTGAGAACAAACGACACAAGTCCGCGCAAAAAAAATCTTACGGAAAAGCAAATCCGACTCTTGGAGAGCCCACATATCTTCACTTGTCACACTCTTTCGTATAAAATACGAAAAATCAATGGTGCTGTCTCTTCATCTGCAGTTCCTGGAGTGGGCAAGTTCAACCGTTGCCAGAAATATTGGCCGAAGTACTTGTCTTCCATTACGAGAAGATATAAAGTTCTTCTTCGTACACGCCATCGTCTCTATGTGAAAAGGAGAATGGAAAAGTTAATCTTTGATTTCTCTGGAGGCGCAGTAGAATGCTGTAATGGGTTTTTCTCATTGGATGAGCTTTCCTCTACCATAACTCTATCCAAAAACACCTTTCCTAAAACAGACCAGATACACATGGTGACGCTAACACATCTCCCAGAACAAGGTAAAAAAGTTTCTCATTGTTCTCTTCAATTGTATCTGTCGCGAGCACACTATACTGTAGCGGCACAGACCACCACGAGGTATTTCGGCCATAATCCCTTTCAGCCACAGGAAGTCGAACAAAGGGACGGAAATGCCCAACGGCTTGTCAAACCCACGCCAAGGAAAAATCCCTGACGTCATGGGAAGGGCGCGTCTCGTCTTGTGAAAGGGCGCGAAGGCCTACGGCACAGGGCGGTTAATAGATTAGGCGATGGCGCTACTTGACGGTTCGTACGCCAAGATGAGACAAGTCACGTGACGCACAACCCGATGCGTGATTGGCGGAGAGCCACCGCGTCATCGTGACGGGAGAGGGAATGGCGCGTGCCATAAATAGGGAGAGAGGAGCTTCCACAGTCTTCTTATTTGAAAATTCTTCGGTGAGCTTCTGCTTTTTCTGAGTCGGAACTGGCTCGGCTCCTCTGAGTATCGCGTCGTCGTATGGCTGCCGAGTGCCGCGACCAGTGTCTCGCGCTGAGGCGTTAGCCGCCAAGCGTGGACAAGCGTGGACGTTACCGTCTGTACGCACGCAAGCGTGTCCGCCCCACATGTGCGGGCACCACCCGAAGCAACGGAAGACGGAAGGCGCCTTCCCTGAGGCAACGCTCTCACCACGCCGCCACTTCAGCGAGTTGCGAGAGAGACCCGGCGTCGACTGGAGCTGACTGAGCCTCGCTGCCACCGGAGACCACCACCTACCAGCGCCGGTCACGGAGCATTCGGGTGAGATCGCCAAATGGGGCAACCGCCCACGAACATTTAAAAAAAGGTGGAGAGAAAGACGGTTAAGAGAGAGAGAGAGAGAGGAATAGATAGAGCGCAGTAGGCGTCAATTGTAATTTAGTACTGATATGATGTATGGGGCATAAGTGTTTATCTTGGGTGGGTATTAGTATAATTAAAGCAATATTTATTATATAATCAGCTCGTTCGATGATAGAAATCCAGAATCCAGTCATGCATGTCTCCCGAATCCTCTGCCAGATTCTATAAGTGGCTACGCAGGTGAGTTCTCACTACCACTGGCAGCCGGGCAAGCAGCCAGCCCACGTTGGACAGGGCAAAAGCTCACAATACCAAAATATATGGCGGGAAATCACTATCATCCCGATCCCCAAAGAATGGAAGGACCGATCGTCACCGTTCAATTACCGTCCAATTTCTCTAACCCGCTGAGTTAGTAAAATATATGAACGTATAGTAATCTGGTCTTGTCCCTAGAGTCGAATAGCTTTTTGACTTCAATACAATGTGGTTTTAGAAGACATAGTTCAATTCTGGACTACTTAATGACTAGCAACGCAGATCTCTTTTGCGTTGAGGAAACATGCTTACCTGAATCTTGCGTACATTACACTTGTGGATTCTTTTGGAGACGGCTGCCCTTTCTCAGATACTTTCTGTCCAATAGATATTTTAGTGTACGCTTGGGGGACAAGCTTTCCAGTAGTCATCTCTTGGAAAATGGTGTTCCTCGGGGATCAGTTTTAAGTGTCACTCTTTTTGCCTTCGCTATTGACTCCTCGCATCTGTTGTTCGTGCATCCGTTAGAGCCTCGCTTTTTGTGGACGACTTCACTATTTTCTGTTCGTCGAAAAGCATTACTGTTATCGAAAAGCAGCTTCAAATAACTCTCAATAACTCACCAATGAAGCGATGCTATGGGTTTTAATTTTCCTTGGCATGCGTGCATTTTTGTAGAATATACCATCTCCATAATAACTAGGAGTATTCTTGAGGACCATCAACGTCCCATTGGTTCACAATCTTTTGGGACACACCTTCGACAAATCCTTGATGTGGCGATATCACATTCATAGTTTGCAGGCCAGATACGTTCTTTCTCTCAACCACATACGCACGCTGAGTGCGATTTCATGGGGAGCTGACCAGCTTTGTCTTCTGCGACTCTATAGAGCACTCGTTCGCTCAATATTTGATTATGGCAGCATAATGAATAGATCAGTTTCCTTCTCAACCCAGTTGCCCGTTAAATACCATCCACAATCCGCATAGCCACTGGCGCATAAAGCACCAGTCGCATTGAGTGTCTCTTGGCAGATGCTGGTTAGACGACGCGACACTACGTGCAGTTTATGATGCGAATATGTCAGGACTCCTGAATCACCAGGTTACCCTATTCCCTAACCACCATTGACATTATGATCTGATGCCATCAATGCCCAAACCTCCAGGTATCCGTTTTCGGATACTGTTGGAACACCTAAATGTTTACCTCCCTTCTCTTCTGAAACCCTTACGCAACGCTATCTCTCCGTGAAAACTTCTTTATCCGGTCGTAGGCCGGAACTCCTTAGAATGGTCCCCAAACATGCCACTGAAATTACGTATTACAAGCTACTGACGTTAAAATAAAAATAGTAATAATTAGGGAACGGAATTTATTGGAATAAAAAATGCCAAATATATATATATATATATATATATATATATATATATATATATATATATATATATGTGTGTGTGTGTGTGTGTGTGTGTGTGTGTGTACTTATTTTTTCCAAAACATGTAAGATAAATAGAAAATATGTAAAATAAAAATGCATTATTGTGTGTATTAAGTCTACTTTTCCGAGCATAGAACGTTGCCGATCAGTTATTAACAATGATTTGGAGTGGCTGAAAGTGTGTTCTACTTCGACAGAAGTAATTGTACACAAGACTTCACCACAAGAAAGAATAGAAGATTCACCACTTTTATTCGAAATAAAATACGTTCATAGTATATTACAACGTTTACGAAGAGCTTGTGTTCAAGTGAATAGTAGTACACTGTAGCCAGTGATGGATCCCGGGGGTGGGGGTTAAACGGAATATACCCCCCCCCCCAATCGAACAACGCGATAAGACAATTTTCTGTAAAAAATATTTGTTAGTTTTCGATCGAGTAACGAAAATGCTGTTTGAAACATTAGCAAGCAAGTGGTTGAAATTCCTTTTGTTAACAAAAATCCCCTCATCCTTTATTCCGAGAATGCAGTAAGCGGAGGGGGGTGGGAATGTTTGACAATTTATGCCGAAGATATGGTGGTCATTGAAGCACAGTAGCATTACATTTGATTTGTAAGAAAGATGATTCCGTAACATGTATTGCAAACGCGCATCTGAAATGTTCCGTTTCGACGTATAAATATATTAAAATGTAACAAAATATATAGTAATTGGTAAAATATGTAATTAAACCAAAATATGTAAAATAAAAATAGTTCTAATTCTTTCAGAATGTCTTGTAAACTCTAAAAAATATTATTCAATGCAGGTATCTAGTTCCTGCAAAAACATGTAATTATATGGAAATCTGCTCCCTAGTAATAATAGTTTTCTCTTACATAAGGTGACGAGACGTCCCGTATTAGCCGGAACATTATTATTTTGGACACCCTAATTTTTTATAGGAAAACGGAACGCTAAAATATTCCTTTCTTGTGAATATGACTTGTCAGCATAAAATGCCGCCAACAAATTAAATTTATCATACTATATTCCGTTTCAAGATATTGTGCACACGTGTTATGCAACAAGGGTGTTTGGAGAGTCGGTTGTGGTTTCTAGGAAGAAACAATTCAGCTATGGCGTCATTTCAACTTACCTTCATCGCTAACGATATCGTTATGGAGAAATTCAATAATCCAGTCCTTCTGCTTCTGAGAGATTCTGTATTGTATGTCATTGCTATCTACCCAAAATTTACTTTAGAGTTATTTAGTTGCTATAATTTTGTAATATATCTCAATGGAAATAGTATCACTTAGCCCCATAGCAGATTAAAAACACCAAGAAAATCTTAGTGAAGGAGGTGTGCAGTTAAAGTGCGGAAAACTATGAGTTGTATTAATATATTTGCATAGGTACGTGCAGCCTAAAAGAAGAGGCTGGGTTCTCAACTACCTTTATGGGCCATTAAACATGCTTTTTTTATACATGACATATTTTACTAGTGTATAAATAAGATATACCACGAGAATGAAATAGTAACGTTATTAATACAATGAATAAAGTCATTTTATGTTGAACCACTTTCAGGGTTTCTATATGGTTTCCAGAGCCTCTTCCCCAAATTCAGGTTTAAAAGGTCGTAAATCAGGAATTTAATATATTTACGGAAATAAAAATGTGTTGGGGGGTTGTGTTGGTTCAGTGCTGTGGAGTAATTGAGTAAAAGTAATTCAATTACTTGTAACGATTACTTTGTTAGTAATTTGAGCATGTAATCGTTACTTTTAGTAGAATGTACTTTATATTCGTAGTTTACTCCTTGATATAAAATTGTAATTGTTACTTTGCAGTAATCATTAAATCGCATGCAATCATTAATATTCTTTTAAATATGCATATTTTGTTCTTTTCGCTCGCAAACTACTGCAAACTTTCGCTCGTCGCGAACTAAATGAGTAAGATCATTAGTTCACAAACTAGACTGAACGAGAGGTATAGGAAACTGATCGTGGCTCCACCCACACCCTGGCTCCATCCGTGATGGAAAGACATAATGTATATAAATAACTCCATCATGATGTATTTCCATCGTGTGCCCATCCCAGCGCGCCGAACGAAGATTAGTTTGTTTCATAGACATTTAGTCCTATATTGGCAACGTCCTATCTCGTAGCATTGACGGTATCTCGTGGCATTGGCGGTTGTGAAGCCAAAATCTTGCGCTCGTCGCCATCTTATGTCAGTACAGATTCGTTCACTCTGTGTTACACAGAGTTATTTATAACCTTCTGTCTTGATTTTAATCAGTTGCTGTTAGGCAATTGCTGAATTATTTACATCACGATGGTGAATAGTTGGTCTGTGTTTAAATATAATTTTTCCAAATTTGCGACACAAGGGAAGAGAAATTGAAATTTCAGAACACCAGTCAGTTTTTACCATTTCGTGTTTTGCTTTGATAACATTGGTAATTTATGTACTAAATTTCACAGTCAGTTGATGATCATTATTTTTGTTATGATTGATTAAATTACTAATTAAAATCAAGTGGGAAAAGAATGTTGGGAAGGGTTGTGTTTCATTATTTTCTTTTGTGGTCTGGCCAACACTCGGCTCTGCCAATTTTGTTTTTAAATCTAAGGTATTTACACAAAAAATTCTCCCTTTCCTCAGGATTTACCAGAGACTGGGAGAAGATGCTTGTGGGAAATGAAAATTTGTTTTTATTGCAGAGTGGGGCTATTGTTTGGATTTTATTGGTTGGGTGGTATGGTGCCTATTTTATTATTATTATTATTATTATTATTATTATTATTATTATTATTATTATTATTATTATTAGAATGGTTGAATATATTCCTGTTGATCCCGTTTTAATATTGTAGAAAGATGGTTCTTTTTAAATTTATTGGACCAAATAGGATCAATCCACGATGATACCAGGAATTAAGACGTATAATTCTTATAAATTTATTGGTGCTTAACGTTTCGCACATTTGGCATGTGACTTTTCAAAAGCATTTGGCAAGCGGTTGACAATAAACATTACATTTTTAGCCAACAAATTGGACGCCGCCTTCGGCATATTATAAAAAAAAGGCTTTACATGAGAATGTTGTTAAACATTAATATCTTCAATATGTATATTTAATTTATTCCTTTGTTTTTTACTAAATAAAATGTAATGTTTATTGTCAACTGCTTGTCAAATGCTTGTGAAAAGGCACATGCCAAATGTGCGAAACGTTAAGCACCAATAAATTTATATGAATTATACGCCTTAATTCCTGGTATCAACGTGGATTGATCCTATTTGGTCCAATAAATTTAAAAAGAACCATCTTTCTACAATATTATTATATTATTGTTATTATTATTATTATTATTATTATTATTATTATTTTATTGAGGATGTAAAAGAAAGTTTATTTTGTTAGAGATTATGAGGGGAAGATAGGTTATTTTATTTCATGTTGATAATTTTTTAGTTTATTTTATTGAGGTGACTTGTGGTGATGATGGACGGGTTGCTTTTTTGAGGAGGGATTTGTTGCTGTGGGGTTTTGAGCTATGGATTGTTGCTTTGCTAGGGGTACGGATTTGGGGATGGGATTGGGAGGGTGAAGATATTGCACGGGTGATTTTTTCTATTGTGAGGAATTCATCTGTTGCGGAAGGAAAGATGCGATTTAAGGAACTTTTTAAAGGAGGGATTGGCTATTCCTTTTTGTGTACTATTTTTTGCTGCTGCGTGAACTTCCGTCGTTGGTGGTGTCATGTCGTCTCTTTAGATTTTCAAATAAAATTCGCATGGTTTTGGTTTACAGATTAGTCTAACTATTCTGTTGTCTAGTCTTGTTAGACTCAGATAGTTTGTCTGGAATGCCCAAGTATCGCAAGAGTAGGTCACTATTGGTTTAATGTACGTGTTATAGATGTATAGTTTTGTCCTTTTGTAATTTTTTGTGAAAAAAGCTGCATCAGTGCGTTTATAAGTCAGTGTGCTTTTTTAGTCTTTTCGGAAATGTGTGTGGTCCACAGTAATTTTTGGTCAGCAGTCAGTCCTAAGTATGTAATGTCGTTTGTCAATGGAATGTCGATGTTGTTTACGCGTAAGAGTGGTTCGTTGATGGGGGTGCGGCTATTTTGCCATGTGAAGATGATCACTTACATTTGGAGAGATTGTTGATAATATTGTTGTCATTGACACAGTTTGTACTTTGTTGTGCAGTACGTCACAGTCTGTCACATACTTGTTTTTTGTCTTTGCCATCTTTGTCACGTAAGCCAGGTCGTCGGTATTCGTCGACATTTAGTGGAACAGGTATGTCATTAATAAAGATGAAGAAGAGTGTTGGGCAAAGAACGGCTCCTTGGGGAACGCCGACGGGGATTGGGTGTGGAGTAGATATGCCAGTTTTGGTATCGGACTTGGAGGAAGCGTTGGGAAAGGTAACTCTAGGGAAGCGAGAACAAGAAATTGGGATTATAGGGTCTGATTTTAATTAGAAGAAGGTCATGGATTACGGAGTCGAAGGCGTTAGAGAAGCCTGTCAGTACACATAGTGCTTGTCGTCTTTTTTGGAGTGTCTTGGCTACGTTCATTGTCAGTCTGAGGGTTTGGAGGAGTGCTGATTTATTTCCGGTGAAGCCGAATTGTGTCTTTTTGATTACATTTGTCAAAAGTGGTGTCAGTCGTCGGTGTATGATTTGTTCGAAAATGTTGCTGGTCGTCAGTAGTAGGCTTATTGGTCTGTAATTATTGATGTCTTTGGGGTCTTTCATAGGTTTGGGTATCATTATTACAGTCGCTTATTTACATTTCTTCGGGAAGTAGGTCAGTCTGACGTAGGCATTAAAAATGTTTGTTAGATGGTCTATTGCATTTTTTGTCAAAAGTTTAAGAGCGGCTGTTGCTATTCTGTGAGATCCTGCTGCTTTGGTTGCATCGAGAAGTCTAAGTTGGTCGCGTACGTCCTTGTCATTGAAATTCCATAGAGTTAGTGTTCCATGGGGTAGAGATGAGGTCATAAGGAAGTTTAGCATGGCTTGTGTGGGATATTGAGAATTGGAAGTGGAATTTGAAAATTTTGTGGACAGGGAGGAGGCGAAACTTTCAGCGATTGTCTGTGGGTCGTATGTAATTCTGTCCTGTAGTTTGATAGGGGATATAGGAGTGTCAGGGCGTTTTGATTTTCCATAGAGTTTGGGGCAGCTTCAGGTTAACGTCACGTAGTGTCTCATCCCATTTTCTCTTGTCATGTCTTACATGTGTGTTCTGTAGTAGTCATTTCGTCTGTTTGTAAGGTTGTTTGTCTTCGGGTTGTTTCATTCTGTAGTAAATTTTTCCAGTCGCCGTTTTTGTCGTATGAGGCCCATGATGTCGTCAGGAAGTGCCTGTTTTGGATGGTTGGGTGGTGATGGTAGATTTATGGAGGGAGTGGGTGATATGGTGTTTAAAGTGAGTAATTGCCTTGACTATTTGTGTATGTGTATGTGGAGACCTATAGTAGTTTTGATTTTCTTAGCGATAAGTGTTCTGTATTGTTTCCGATTTGTTTGTTTTGTGGGGGTTGTGTGCATGATGTATGGTGTGATGTAAATGGCAAAGATAATTGGAAGGATATACGTGCGTGCCGGTACCTATGCGAAGCCAAGTTTCAGTCCGCCAGAAGGATACACTCACCGTAGCACATGCACGTCAACCCGAACTCACCACTGTCGCTAGGCACTCTCTTACTGCTCCTGAAATGTCACTGCCTACCGCCCCGGGCGAGGCCCTATATATACGCCCCGAGGCATCGGAGCGAGTCTCTTACTTCCCGCCTCCGTGGCGGGGCATTGAGGGGAAATGCCCCTCCTGTGACCGACTTGCCGACGCGGTCCGGTGCCCACGGAAAAGCGCCGCCGCTTGCTCTGCTCCTGGTGGCGTCTTCCCGTAATCCTCATTCCTTCTCTGGCCGCGCCCCCCGGCGCATCCTGCAGCGGCCACATTGGGCCGAAACTATGCTGGCCGGTACAGTGTACCCACTTCATCGAACCTCGTGGGCACAATTGCTGTGATACACAGCACCCTCCCCTCTTATTTTGTTTGATAGGATTCATATCTCTTGCGCAACCTCTTGCTGCGACGTTTCTGCTCGCCCCGCTCCGGTGGCTCCACGTGCTTCCCTGGGTGGGGCTCCTGCTGCTGGTGATCCCGATTCTCCAACTCCTGATGTGGTCGTTGAACCGAGGCGCTACGGTACGGACTGCACCAAGACAAGGACCTGGGGCGGTGACCCCTCCTGCCCCGCTCCTTCAGTTCCCGCTGTGGCGCGACGCCTCGGCTGTCACCAGTTTCCTCCTCCGGTGCTGACAGCTCCTGTTGACCGTTTTCGGGCGCCTCGCAGTCCATCGGTTGAGGGCACTCCGTCGGTTCCTGCTCTCCCGGCGGGTCCGGGAGAGCGCCTGCTCGAACTGGGCGTCGTGTTGTGGCTGCTCGGGTTGGGTGTCCTGTAGCGCCTGCTCCGGCTGAGCGCCATCCGGGCACTGCCCCGTTAGGCCTGCCGGGGGCGACTCCTGTTGCGGCTGCTCCAGCTCGAACGACCAATGGTGTCCTGGCTGGCGAAGCTGTTCTTGCTGCTGCCGAGAAAGCCGCCTGCTCCCCTGCAAGAAAGGAATATCAGCTGTGACGCTCGGAGAGAAGGTTTCTGTGCCTAAGTCCTCCGGGCTGTCCAGGTCCTTCACAGAAAAATGTCGAGGCCACAACTGCTCCTGAAGCCTTCTAACCAGTCTGTCCCTAGTCTTGATCGTATAATTGATCCTTCTACTTTCACTACCGTCCCGGGGATCCAACGAGGTGAATCCTTATGCGTCTTGAGCATTACCCTAGCGCCCTCTTCGAACCTCGGCTGCTCAGTTCTGTACGTCTTTTCCCTCGGGCAAAACTGAGACAGTAACGTTCGAGGTTGTCGACCATGAAGCCTCTGCGCCGGACTAGTTCCTTCACTTCCTGGAAGAGCTCTGTATGATAAGAGCTCTAGTACTGCTTCCTGTTGATCCCTACCTTCAAATTTCGCCTTCTTCATCGCACTTTTGAAAGTTTGTACAAAGCGCTCTGCCTCCCCATTGGAACGCGGATGAAAAGGAGGGGCCAGAATGTGCTCAATCCCGTTGGTTTGACAACATTTCTGAAACAATTCCCCCGTAAACTGGGGCCCGTTGTTTGAGACTATTGTTGCTGGTAATCCCTCTATGGAAAATACTGACTGAAGCGCTCGAACTGTGCAATCCGTCGTGGTGCTAGTCATGCGAATTACGTAAGGGAAACCTGATGAAGCATCTACTAAGATTAACCACATACTTCCTTGAAAAGGGCCCGCGAAGTCGATGTGGATTCTCTCCCAAACCTCCTGAGGCTCCGGCCATTCCTTAAAACTGCTTCCTGGACTCTTCTGAAAAGCTTGGCATGGCTCACACGACCTGACCCTGGTTTTTATATCTCTATCAATGCTAGGCCAGTAACAGTATTTCCTGGCCAGCTGTTTGGTGAGGACAATTCCCCAGTGTCCCTTGTGCAATATGCTTAGGACCCTCTGCCTCAAGCTTGTCGGAATGACCACCCTCACCTGGTCCCCGGCTTCTAACAGTAGGACTCCTGTTCTAACTTTCAACATCTCCCTGAACTTCCACAGTGGGTTGGACTCCAAATTATCTGCGGGACTCCTTTTACCTGACCTGATGAAAGCCCTGATGCTTGCCAGTTGAGCGTCCTGGTCGGTCTGTGCGGCTATCCTCAAAGAGAATTGTACCCCTTGACAATCTCTGCTACACAGAATTTCCTTTTTATACTTGAATTATATGTTCAAAATTCTATTGTATTCTAATTTTTTTTTCAGGTAGAGACTGTGAAGTTTCGCTATTTTGGGTGCAGATAATAATGGATATAATAAATTCAGTAAGTTTATTAAAAGGTTCCGCATCAAGTCTTTTCCATCACTTGGTCATAGAATAATGTCTCATCAAGTACATATAGGACAAACAAAGGCTATACCAGCACAAATATAATATGAAGAAAGATTCTCATTCTTGTGCATTTTCTCAACATACTAAATCAACTGGCCATTCTTTTAAATTCAATGCTTCCCAGAATTTGGACAGGAGTCAATTATAAAAAAAGATTAATTAAAGAAATGATTCACATCAATAAATACAACACATGCAACAAAAAGACAGACAAATAATTTCAGCAAAATGTATGGCAACGTCATTAATAGACAAAACTGTTCCTATTGATCTAATTTTAAATAACTTGTTTAATATTGACATTAATACTACATATTTCATAATATCTCCAGAAGCTGGGCTGGAATGAACTAACCATCAGTTGGTCATATTACCCTCCTAATTTTCTCAATCAATTTGGACCTCAGACTATTTACCATTGCCTTGTTGGTATATTCCATTTTACTACAGCTTGTCAAAAGATCTTTTAATTTACAATAGCAATTTTAAGAATGTAAGAAAGGGGGAAATAGATTTTAAAAATGGAAACTCATAAATGACAGATCAATTGTCATGTAAAAAACTGTACTTCATTAAGCAAGGTATATATCTTGTTTAATTAATTATAGATCCTTACCAGATGCAAGTTTTATTTTACAATGTCATAGTAAATAATTTTCTCCTCACCACCCAACATTCTACCATTAGTAGTCATGGTGGGTGTGGGTGTGGGTGTGGTGAAAGTGTATGTGTATTCTTCAGATCTTGTGAGGTGCCCTATAGACAAGAATATATAGCAGTTTATTTATGTATATTCTGTTGGTGGTTGCAAGGTGCATTTATAATTTTTTTAAATGTGTTCAACTGTAACAACATAGTGTAATTGTAATTGACATGTTTTTGGTGGCTTTGTGTAACTGTGCTTGCTTCTTTCTCATTTTGTATAGCTCTGAGGATGGAAATACATTTTCTGAAACTATGGCAATATTTTAAAAATGTTTTTACTCCTACTGACCAAGCCACATTAACCTGACTTCAGAGTACTATTTATGAACGTTAAAGATTCTCCATTATTTTATGTTTGCATAATTTCAGGAAAACTAATATAGAAGTCAATATAATTATTGTAATTATTATTATTATTATTATTATTATTATTATTATTATTATTATTATTATTATTATTATTGTTAGTTTTTTTATTTTATTTTTGAGAGGAAAAAATACATTATGCACCGTCAGGGATTCAGATGGTATAATCCCTGGTGTGTGGGACTCCCACTCTCGGTGGTATACCCACTAAAAAAACCTCTCTTCTTATGCCCATGCGCCCATGCGTATTCTGGCCAGTACCCCTACTGCGCTGTCGGATACTGTGCGATAAGCTGACGTTATTCTCAGCCCCAATCTCCGTTGCACTTGTGCGTACTTCAGTCCCACGCTTGCTTTACCTAGTTTGTCAGCCCACACCGGAGCCGCATAAAGCATTTGTGAGTGGGCTACGCTGGCAATCATACGTCTCTTGGCTTCTTTTGGTCCTCCTATATTTGGCACAATTCTGGAGAGGTTGGCTCCAGTTGCTGCTGCCTTGTCTGCCATTTTGCTGATGTGGGGCCCCATGCTCAGCCTATGGTCTATTTCGACACCTAAGTATGTAATTTGGCGTTTCCAGGGGATATTTACTCCGTCCAAAGAGATGCGGGGATTGTATAGCTGTTCTGTCCGTTACTAGTACTGCCTCTGTCTTTTCAGCTGCCATTTGCAGGCCTCTTTGCGTCATCCATCTTTTAACCCTGAAGAGAGACTCATTTAGGTGCATCTCTAGCAGTTGTTTTCACTGTGGCTAGTAATCAGCGTGTCGTCTGCATATCCAATTAGCTGGGTATGTTTGTGGTAGGTCGATTTTTAATAGGTCGTCATACATGACGTTCCATAAGAATGGGCCTAGTTTGGAACCTTGTGGTACTCCACATGTCATTTCTTCCTCTAGCCTGAAAGCATTCTCGTACGTAATCTTCCTTTCGGATAAGTAATTCTCTATGATTCTAAGTAGGTATTCTGGGACCTGCTTCGCGACCAGGGCCTTAATAACATCTAGCGGAGTTGAAAGCATTCCTAATGTCTATGGCCACCAGGGCGCATAACCCCTTTTTCCTGTTCGTTCCTCTTTTAGCTGCTTCAACTATACGTACTACTTCCAGAATAGCATCTGTGGTCGAGCGGCCTTTTTTGAAGCCAAATTGTCTGTCAGAGAAGTTCATTCCTGCTGTTAAGCGTTTCTCTAGTCTTTGCAGAATCAAGCCTTCTAGTAGTTTGCCCATAGTGTCTAATAGGCATAATGGCCTGAAAGATGTCCTGTCTGTGGGCTTGTTTCCTTTGCTTAGTAGGATTCATTTCTGTTTCTTCCAGTTCTGGTGGAACGTACCATGTCTGAGACAGCAATTAAATGCTGTCAATAAGCATTCTGGGTATTCTTTGGCAACAATCCTAATAATTTCATTTTGGATTCCATCGGGGCCAGTGGCTTTTTTGGATTTTAGTTTTCTCACCTCTATCTGCAGCTCGTCGTTCGTAAAGATATTGTTCTCATCAAATGCATAGTTACTCTGTTTACTCCTTCTCCATGAGTCTCCCTTAGGGAAAAGATCTCTTATAATTTTCCTCACCCATTCAGGGTCTTCTAATCCGGGAATCTTTTTGTTCATACCAATTTTTTTTGTTACAATTTTATATGCCGTACCCCATGGGTCATCTTCCACCTCTTCAAGTAGCTCTTTCCAGCACTTTAATTTCCTATTTTTTTATTTCTCTTTTCAGCTCTTTTTGCAATACTTTGGGCTCTCTTCTTAGTGATTCATCAGTTTTGGTTCTTGTAGCAAGTTTCCTGGCTTTAATGCACTTCTTCCGTAGCTCTGCAATCTCTGCGGACCACCAATACACCTGTTGCCTTCTCCCTGGACCTCTGCGTCTAAGCATAGAAGCTGAACACGCAGCCTTCAATATATCCCTCACTTCTTTTACTGATGTCTCTGGTGTGTACGGCTTCGCCACCCATCCTAACTTGTGAACTAGCTTTGATTCTTCTAGGGACTTTTTTGCTTCCGTTTCTACCAGCTTGTTTGTATTCCAGGGTAGTCGTCCCATGCGCTGTTTGTGCTCCCATTTATTACCACCCATGCCTTTGGAGGATGAGAACTGAATGTAGCTGTGATCACTAAGTGTCTCAGCATTCAGTACTTTCCAGTCCTTTACTCTCTTAGCAAACCCATTTGAGCTTATCGTCAGATCCAGTATCGATGCCGCTTCTCCCCTCTGGAATGTGTTCACTTTTCCCCTGTTTAGTATGACTAGATCACATCTTGCAATAAATTCGCAAACAATATCTCCTCTTTTGTCAGATCTCCATTCCCCCCATTCTGGAGATTTGCTATTAAAGTCGCCCGCTACTATCACTTCTCCCTTGGCAGATTTTATGCTCCTCTCTAGTTCTATTTCCTTTTTAAATTTATCAATTGGGTCGTTTGGGGAGAAATAGCAGCTGTAGACCCGTTGGTCATGCAATTCTACCCATATGAACCCATGCTTTGATGCATTAAATTAGGATACGGCAGCTTTTTTTACTTTGTATTACTACCGCCGCTCTTCTAGAGTCATCTTGAAGCCACATGTTTTTGTCGGTTGTTCGCTAACAATCAACAAATCCACGTTTCTTTCAGTTGCAACTTGTACAAGTAGATCTTGTGTGATTTTGCTCCTTCCTAGGTTAACTTGTAGGAATCGGAGCATACTTTCTATTTTTGGCCTTATTGAACACCATGATGAAGGAAGTACATTTATTACTTCCTACAAGATGATTATCATCTTGGTTTCTCTCTTTACATATAACACAGTGCGGTTTACCAGTACAATTTGATATCATCTCCGTTTTTGCCACATCTATAGCAAGCTTTAATTCGATCAGGACCTCTGCAGACAGTTGAGATATGTCCCAAGTCCAAGCATCTTGATATCTGCTGCTCTTCTCTGATTCTACAGTTTACCCAGCCTATTTTAATTTTCACTGCCGTTATGAGCTTTTGGGCTGCCTCTTCATCCAGTAGCATTGTAGCTGTTTGCATTCCTCCATATCCCCTACGTAACCTACAGGAGTCTTTGCTGTTCTGATTTGCCGTTACGTCTATTACCTTGCTCGCCGCTTTCAGTACCTCTTCAGACGTAACAGTTTCATCAATATCCTTAATTTCTACTAGGCGTTTCCGCGTAAGAGCACTCACTTTGGCTTGTTCTCCCACCGCCTTCTCCTGATTCAACGCGGCAATATTGCCAGTTTTTTCAAGCACAATGAGAATATCCTTCTTACGTGTCCTCCTTATAGCTAGTATATTCGTACCGTGTTCATTAGGGTCCACAGCATTCTTCATCCAGGATGCTTCTTAGGATGCCAGCGTATGTTTCACCTTGCCTAGCTGTCACCTTTATAGCTGGGTTGAGTTTTTTGCTTGTCTTGTACTCTTGTTTCTTTTGGCTATTTTTCTTTTTACTTCTTTGCTGTTCTTCCCAGTGCTCCTCTTCTTGGCCTCTTTCCATCTCTGTCACTTCTCTCTCGTTTCTTTGCGTTTCCCCAGGGATATTCTCCACTGTGATTACTTTATTGTGCTTATCTTTCTTGTCCCTTTTATTAGACTCTTCTGGTGGGCTAGGTGCTGCCCTCGTTCGCATAGCATCCAATTTCTCTTTTGTCATGTCTTTCTCTCTTATATTTGTCAGAGAGCTCAGGATCTCTGGGGGCTCTCTCTTCTCTTCCGCTACTTCTTGCGCCCCATCCTTTAGAGCATCGCCCCTCTTCTTGCCATTCTTGGTATTCTTGGTTTGTACATCACCTTCCCTCAAGAGGAGCCATTCATGTATCTGCTCTTGCTCTTCATTAATGACCTGCCATCTGTTCTTCAGCGTTCCCACATCTTCTTGTGACACGGCCAAAGTATTCTTTACTATTACCGGATTATTTTTTAACAAATTTTTGCCAATTACATTTAGATGGGTATACAGACGTTCTATGGTCACCTTATATTCCTTCATCAGCTCTTGGATAGCTTCCCATCTTTCTATCATTCCGTCCACAGCTTCAGGCGTGGGCTCTATTTGAACTTAAGATGCCCCAGGTGTTGTGGGGGTGCCTGGAGGACATCTCTGCAAATTCCGCCCTCTGGCAAAAGGGTTAACTGCACTTGATGCATTATCTGGCAGAGACGTCGAGTGGTCCACGTCTCTGTCACTGCAGTCGCTGGGTGACGAGGCCCGGTAGCCTGCTTGCTCACCACCGATCGCCGGTACTGGGGCTCCGATCCCCTGCACCGTAATGGTTGATCGTAAAAGACCTTCCGTCGTGGGTTTTTTCTTTGGGTTCGCCTTTCCCTATCGTTTTTAAGCTCCCGCCAGCTGAAAGGGAAACGGAAGAAAGGAAGGGGTGACAGTGAAGAATATAGTTAGAATAGAAAAGACTCCCTAGCCCTCGTAACCTAATAGCGTCGGGGTCGGAAACACAAGTGTTGGCCGATACGAAGACTGGCCTACAGGACAGAAAACAGGAGTGTGCCACAAGTAAGTGGAAGCAATGACACACGAAGTTCGTGGGAATGATAGGATGTTTAGAGGAGTGACAGCGGACAGCTGCTCCGATTAGTCGCCTTCTACGACGGGGGAGGTCACGTGGTGCTATTCTACTAAAACCCCCGACACCACACGGGAAATTATTATTATTATTATTATTATTATTATTATTATTGTATTTGTGGGTTAATAAATAACATCACTAGCTCGTAACAATAGCACTTTATTCATCTATAGAATACATTTCATATACTGGCGCGGCACACGCGGTCACACCACTCGAGAACATAAAAAGACTCCTGCGCTACCGTTGTGCCAGCCGGCTGGAGGAGGGGGAGAAGCCGGAGTCAGTGGTACCAACTGACCTAATACATAACATTTCTTCCCTCTTTTAAATGATCCTGGTTACAACTATGGTGAATAACGTGAGGGTGCACGACATATGCGTGTGGATCTGCGGGGTAATATTGGTGTATGCAGTAAATGAGAAGCTCGGTCTGGATTTCGCAGTGTGACTGGTGTAGCTGGTGTCTGGACTAATTCTGGAGTCACGTTGGCACGAGCAGCTTCTGGCGCCCTCTCAACTGATGCTGTGGTTGCTGGTGTTTGGAAGAAGTGGGTCCGTCATCGCCTGGGTGTAGTTCCGCCTACTTCGTCGGTGGTCGGTGTCTGGTCCCCTGCGGTCTGTTGTTCTTCTGAAAATTTCCGAAGTTGGTCGATATGTCGCTTGACCCGTTTTCCCTGGTAGTAGACCTCATAGTGTAGATCTCCGATGCGGGCTGCGATGGTACCAGGAAGCCATCTGTCCATGTTCGGGTTGCCGGATAGAAAGTAGACGGACTGGCCCACTTCAAGAGTGAGAAACGTAGAGTCCATTTCTGCCCTTTGTTTTTGACAGATCTTTGTGCGAACATCTTCGGGTGTTGTCAGGTTTAGACGTGTTCGAAGCTCTCTTCCCAGAAACAGCCGAGATGGGGACTGTCCAGAGGTAGAATGAGTCGCCTTCCTAAATTGTCGGAGAAACTCGTTCAGGTTGGTCCGCAGCGTTCCTTTGGTGGTCTTCATGGCGTGGAGGGCGTCCTTCACCGTTTGGACATACCGTTCTGCTTGGCCATTTGTCGATGGGTGATAGGGCGCTATGAGCTTATGATATTTCACACCACTGTTCTTCAGAAAGGCCTTGAATTCTTCCGCGATGAACTGTCGGCCGTTGTCTGAGACGACTGTGACAGGAGTCCCGTACACCGTGAATAAATCGTCCAACAGAGCAATTGTTGCTGCTGCTGTTGTGGAGGTTGTTGGCCTGACCTCGAGTCACTTGCTGTAGGCGTCTACAACGATGAGTAGCATAGTATCAGCTACTGGCCCCGCGTAATCGATATGGATGCGCTCCCATGGTGCCCTCGGATACTCCCAGTGGTGGTCGCGGAACTTGGGTGGAGCATGAGCCTGGGCACAGCGTGGGGTACAGGATTTCGCCAACTTTTCAATGTCAGCGTCAATTCCTGGCCAGAAAACGAAGGAACGTGCCATTCCCATCATCTTGACGATACCCAGGTGAGCTGCGTGCAGATCATTGAGGATGGCCTCTCGCAGTGCAGGTGGAATCACTACTCTGTGTTCAAACATCAGGCAATTGGCAGCAAGTGTGTACTTTACAATTCTGCCAAGATGCAGGTCTTTCCTTGTTTCTCGTGCGATGGTTTCAGCTCTGACGGGAAGCTGTTGAACCTGGTGAACTGTAAACAAATCGAAGTCATCATGTTCCATTGTCTCTTCCCCACTGTACGGACCTGCATTCCGAATATTATTGACTGTCAGTATCGGCATTCTGGAACAGTAGTCTGCGTTGGCGTTTTGCTTCGATGTTTTGAATACAACGGTGTAATTGAAGTGAGCAAGGTAGTCGGCATAATTGGCCATGCGACTGATGCACAGAACTGGCAGCGACTTCTCTGAGTGGAGGATCTGCGTCAGAGGTTTGTGATCCGTGATGAGTGTGAAGTGGCGAGCGGACAGGTAGTTGAAAAACTTCTGCACAGCCCAGACGATAGCGAGCGCTTCCTTGTCAATTTGGGGGTATCTTTGCTCTGTTGCTGTCATAGTCCGGCTGGCGTATGCGATTGGCCGCTCCTGATTGTTGCTGAGCCGGTGGGACAGCACTGCGCCGAGTCCGGTTTTGCTGGCGTCTGTTGCCAGCAGAAGTGGTAGGGTTTGATCGTACGGCATACGGACCTGCGGTGAGATCAGAGCGTTCTTGATATCCTGGTAGGCCGAGACACCCTCAGGTGTCCACACGAGGGGGTCTTTCAACAGCCTATCTCTGAGTGGACGATCCCTCGTTGACAAGTTCTGGATGAAGTCGCTGTAATATGTAGTTTTTCCCAGGAAAAGCTGGAGTTCTTCGGCGGTCGTCGGTTTCGGCGCGTCTCGTACAGCTCGGATGTGCGCGTCTGATTTGTGAATACCTGACGCATCGATCTTGTGGCCAAGAGCTTCCAGGACAGGTTCTGCAAAGCTGCATTTGGCTCGGTTGAGCTTGAGACCGTGTTGGCGAAAACGCTCCAGCGTTGCGGTAAGGGCCTGGATCAGATTTTCGAAAGTATCAGCAAAAACTATGGTATCATCAAAGAAACTTACGACATTTTGGAGATTTTGCAGAACCGAATCCATTCGCCGTTGCCAGATGGCAGGAATGTTGGCTGCACCATAGACAGCACGAGTTGGACGAATCAGACCATGGGTAGGGGTGTTGAGTGTGAGGGCGTGGCTGAATTCCTCTTCGACCTCGAGGTGAGTGTATGCATCTGTAACATCCAGATGACAAAAGAGGGTGGCGCCGCGCATCCGATTGAACAATTGGTCTATTTTCGGGATTGGATGTTCATCGACAATGATTCGCGGCTTGACAGTAGGCTTGTAGTTGCCCGTGATTCTCAACTTCCCGTTCTTCTTTACAACGACATGAGTCGTTGACGCCCACTCTGAATACTCGACCCTCTTGTAAAAACCGCTGGCGATTTTGGCGTCGATCTCTTTCGTATAAGCATCTCTCAGGGCTACAGGCACGTCTCGTGCTCGAACGAACGTAGGCGTGGCTCCAGGTCTCAGGTGCATCTTCGCTGGAGGGCCTGATAGCTTCCCAGGGATATCACTGAAGACGTCCTGGTATCGGTGGATGATAACGTCAAGTTTTTGTTGGTCCGAGGTCGACAGCATGGGCGGCGTCATCGGCTTGTCGGTGGAAATGTGGTGCGCAAGGTTCTGCTCCCTGCACGATGGCTCTCCGAACATTTCCATGAAGTCGATTTCGTGCTTGAACTCTTTGATCCATTCCCGGCCCAGGAGCGTGTCGAATTCGCCGTCCACCAAGTAGAGGTCGAGCATCTTCGTCGTAGCTCCCATAGTAGCTTGAACTCGGGTGAAACCGATGCAACGAATAGGATGGTGTGAGTAACTCACGAAACGTCGGCCTGTCTTACGCAACTTGAAATTGGGGATGATGGTGCCAAACTTTTCTTGACTCATGATCGCGAAAGGAGAACCCGTATCGAATTCCATGTCGACTGTAGTGCCCTCTATCTGTACAGCCAGCATTTCTCGCCTGGGTGATGGTACCGATCCGATGACCTCGACTTTTAACACGTCGATCTGATCAACTGGGTCGTCGGATTCGTAGACCTGGTTAGCAAGCGAACGCGACCTGCATACTCTGCTGATATGCCCCTTTTTTCCGCACTATAGCACTTGGCGTCCCGGACTCTGCACTGACCACGGGCGTGAGCTCCCCCACACCCCGCGCATCCTTGTTGGTTCTCGCGGTGTGACTGGCCGTCATGCTGCGGTGGGTCGCTAGTAGCTTGGCGGGGTCGTTGCTGGTTGCCTGGCCTTTGATTGCTGTTCTTCCGTGCCGATGGTTTCTCGTAGCCAATCCGGTTTGTGGGTTCACTTCTCGGGGATAACTCCGGATTTTTACCCTCGTCGGCCGTGTTTCGTATAGCTTCGAGTGCGCACGCTATCTCGTACGCGGCGGCAAAACTCTCTGGTTTCTAGGCAATAATCTCGTCGCACCTGTCCCTTGATTCTACGCCTTTAAGCAGTTCGATTAACATGCGGTCCAAAAATGTTCCATACTCACAGTGCGCGGCTCCTTGTCTCAGCCGGAGGGTGAAACTGGCAATCGATTCTCCTGCCTGCTGCGACATGCTCCGAAATCTTATGCTTTCAGCATATTTGTTACGGCTGATATCATAATGACTAATCAGTTTGGACTAGATGTCGTTGTAGGAGAGGGTTTCCGGGTCGATGGGACTTACGAGTATCTTCAACGCGTCGTTCAGTTCGGCGCCCATGTA
This sequence comes from Teleogryllus occipitalis, assembly GCA_011170035.1. NCBI lineage: Eukaryota > Metazoa > Arthropoda > Insecta > Orthoptera > Gryllidae > Teleogryllus > Teleogryllus occipitalis. Next base: position 56,871 of record BLKR01000884.1, on the reverse strand, counting down.
AACACGTGCGTGCGACACGTGTTCATTTTCGGGAACCTTACTCAAATTGAGCGCCCAGGTGAATCGTGTAAAATAGTCACCTACGGTGGTCCCATCGGCGGCGCGGTATGCTGGCATCGCGAACTGTGGTAGCCGAGGCGATGCTGACGACGCTGACTCATTGCCGGCTACGTCTCGAGCAGTGGACTGTCTGAGAGCGTTAGCAATCATCTCCGACAGTTTGGAGAAGTCCCGTGGAAACTGCGTTTGACATGGTGGGGAAACTTTGTGCACTGATGAATAAACCCGCGAGGCGATACACTTTTCTTCGTCACCGCGCGGTCGCGTTGAGGTTAGATTCCGCACGAGTTCACTTTTGCTTGCTTAACGCGGCGTTATTTATGTATCCCACTCCTGACACCACTGTTGTATTTGTGGGTTAATAAATAACATCACTAGCTCGTAACAATAGAACTTTATTCATCTATAGGATACATTTGATATACTGGCGCGGCACACGCGGTCACAACACCACTCGAGAACATAAAAAGGCTCCTGGGCTACCGTTGTGCCGGCCGGCGGGAGGAGGGGGAGAAGCCGGAGTCAGTGTTACCAACTGACCTAATACATAACTATTATTATTATTATTATTATTATTATTATTATTATTATTATTATTATTATTATTATTATTATTATTATTATTATTGGAGGACACTGTTGTATATTACATTTTGTTTTTCCATTTCCAAGTTTGGGTGTTCACAATTTTGTTTAAGTATTGTTTTAAGTAATATAATGTTATAGGTAATCATGTTTCATTATGTTTTACTTGGCTAAATAAAATAAGTGAATATTTAATCTGTGTTCTGTGTAATGCTGTTGGGATCAACTTCATTCACAGGCATGTGCTGCATTAGTATGATATTAATGCTATTTAAGCAGCATGTAGTATAATGTCTTATTCAATATCAGTGCAGATGTTCTTGATAAATGTACTATTTACCTTAATGTTCAGAAGTTTGCAAAATTTATAAGCTTTGGAGCAGTGGCGGATCGTCACATTTTTTCCGGGTGGGGCCAGGTGCAAAAGCACGAATATCATCTCAGAATCAATAACCTGTTTAATTAAAGAATTGTCATTGAATCATTTATATAATTAATATTGATTATTAATTAATTAAACCTTTAAATCTATAAACTTCCCTCAAAATCAGAAGTAGGATTTGTTATTAAGCCTTTAAATCAAATAGTATTATGTCAACAGAAACAAAAGATTTTTGTAAAAATGATGTCATAGCTTATCTTTCGGAATACTGAGAGTTCTTTCCTTCTTTCCATCAATTTGTGTAAATTAAAAGTCACTCGGTTGATGTGCTCCTAACCGTTTAATATCAATTTTTTCTTCAAGTCTCAGTGAAGAAAACGGGAAAAGGCGTAATGAGTCCAACGTGTTCATCTTACAACTCGCAGAACTTTCACGTGCACTTTGGAAACGACGCGGTCACATTGCCGTTCTCTGAGAAGGGCCCGCTGGTGCGGGCCCCTAGGACTGCTAAAATTAGCAGTGGTCGCGCCGAGTACGAAAGGGCGCTGATCTTGTACAGGGAGTGGAGATATAGCTTTGGGGCCCACACAGGCCGGGCCCCATGAGCACTACTAACGCTATCTTTGAGTGTGACAAGTAACTATAACCCCTCGATTCTTGTTATTGGGACTTGGAATGAGTTCTGGGGACGAATTGTCGATCTTCGCGAATAAGCAATTCCAATAAAGTACTGCAATTATCACAAAGAGATTACTGTAAAGATAAATATTTTTGTGTATTTATTAAATATTGATGGGGCCCGGCCCCTGTGGCCCCTTAGGACGAGCCGCCCCTGCTTTGGAGTCTTTTTTTATTTACTGTGTAATTGAAAAAAAGAGTGCATTACTTTTATGCAATTACTTCAAAATTTAAGAAACATATGAGTACGGAGTAGATTTCTATGATTTTGCATATTTTTTTCCATTGCTTCAAGGCGTAATGCCAAGTGAAATTATTTGACATTTGATTGGATGCTAGGTAGATTAATATGTTGGTGCATATTTGGCCAATTTTTCCTGTCGGTGCATATTCCTGTAATTATAGGACCATATTTTGCATATTTCATTAAAATAGACACTTATCAGTGAAATGTTTCATGTTTTCATAGAATCTATTTATTTGTGAGCGTTCATTGATTAGAAAGAGCTTGTGACATTTTTAAGGTTTTTTTTCTAGAGATGAGAAAATACTTGTGCACATCTGGGATATTTCTTCATATCATATTTTTTAAAACAGACAGAAAAGATGAAACAAGACCTACAGTGAACTTCACTAATGTGTATATTTACTTCAATTATTTCTCCTGTGAAGAAAGCTAATTTATAATGTGTTTGTAGAAAATTATATCTTCTCATTCGAAGCATGCTTCTCCTGAATTTTATCAAGAAAGATTTATACAGGAAATGATGTATTGTTATTGTATATTAAAGTGTATATATCTGAAATTTTAGGTAATAAATAAATATTTTTAAAAGCATATATCAACATTTTTAGGGCATAAAAATTCGCTCCCTACTTATGAGTAATGATCATTTTTATCTATTATTTTTTCCAATTTTATGTAATGTATAAAAATATAAACTATAAGAATTTGCTTACTTATATTCTTAAAGGTATGTAGAAATAAAAATACCCAGCAATAAATAATAAAATAAAAGTAAGTGCCAAACATCTAGAGAGTGTAAGCACACACATACTTTCTCATTGGATCAAAAATATAATGATGGGTTATACTACTGACAGCACATGCTTAGTATAACCAATTCCTATCAAAGTTACCTAAATGTCACAATGATTTCTTGTAACATCTTCAACGAATATAATGGTTGATTTCCAAGTGATCCTGTCTTACATAATTAGGTGAGAAGAATTACCTGGTGGATTGAGAACAACTATTTTTTTTATTTATTTAGTTGGTTTATTGTTGTTATTTGGTTTATTGTGGTTAGTTGGTTATTTATTTAGACAACTTATTTAGTTGGTTGCCATTTTGGCCAGACATGCTGGACCTCTCCAGTGTTTTATTTAGAAAGAGAACTATTCAAAGTGAATATTAGAACCTCTAACCTCCGTAGTGTCTGTATTTATCCCCTTGCTGTTTCTTAGGTCACCATATGATAATTTAAGATACAAGAATCATCCTTTTTATGTTATGTATTGTCAGTTGAAATCCACAATTCTTTCACAAGGTTATAGTTTCTGCTTTTAAATTAACGTATGTTCCCCATAACCAGAAATATCATTTTGCCATTTTACATTAGAGGTTGGAAACTATTTCTCTCTAAATGGATGCCGGGAATACTCAATATTGAGTGCGTATCCACTCTTTGAGAGTGATTGTCTAAGTCACTCGAATCAAGGGAACGGTCAGTCTAGAGTAAACTGAATTATTTCACTTTAAAAACCGAGTGGATTCCACTCGTTTTGTGAGGTTCAATTCTGGCTTGAAGGATAACTGAAAATTCACTGAAATCGAGTTGAATTTCACTCCGCCAAGTTAAGAGAGTACTGTGTGTCATATGACACAATGTTAAGATACAAGCATTTGAGAAAACTAAAATGAATTCTGATTGATGTGGATTGAGTGAAATGTGGAGGTCAATGAATGGTGCTGTCACATAAAAATCAATATTTGTTGGATCATTGTGTGATGAATGAATATTCTTTTTGTAATGGAAACTATTTCAATTTTACATTAACTGTTATCAAATAAATCAATTTATTTGACTGGAATGTTACCATTTTGTGTATGTGAAAAAGTGGTGCAATTTTGCTACTATTAGAAGTAAATTCGATAGTAATGGATTAAATGACTTTACATGCAAAGCAGAAATATTAATTATTGCTAAAGCTGTTTTTTTCTGATAATGAATACAATACTATTTCTGTTGACAGAAACCACTGCCCAACCAGATTGTATTTCATTGTTTTACCACATATTTTTGTTTTTAAATATTAAATAAATGTCTTTTACTAATAATTGTCTCTAATAATTATTCCTTATGATTGTACCATGTTTCTACCTCTTTTGTCATTTACAATTAAGACCCCTTTGGGTAAATTCTAATGCCTTTCTTTTTCTTCCAGTAATTAAGGTATAGAGTGACATCTCAAATAAGACAAATATAAAGCAGTTAATTAGGCATTACGAATTTGGTACAGGCAGTAAATTTCCTATAGGTTTTTAGAGGCGCCGCGAAAAAAATTAATTTTAAACTCCAGCTAAAGTGTTAGACAATAATAAACACGACTAACATGTAAGATGTGGGAGGGAAGTTCTACAGGAGGGAGATGATAATCGTTTACAAAACATGGTTCCACCTCAATCAGGTAGACAAACAGAAACTTGGTGCCATGTTAACACAAGTGTTGAGCTCTTTTCCATCATCGCTGCCACCTACTTCACACTCGCTTATCCCACCATCTACACTTACCTCCACACTACCATCTCCATCTCCACCTACCACCACCTCCGTTTCATGATCCTATCCCAACGGCCAGACCTGTCACTCTCACACCTGCTCCATCTGCTCGAACTTCCTCTCCTAGTCAAAATCTTCATCCAAAGTAAAACTTTCATTGCAACCACAGATCACCTCCTGCCTGTGACCTGTAGCAACTACACTTAACAGGAAAGCCCACAATACATAAAAACAAATATCTGTATGTACTACATCAAAACGTTCAATCTTTAAGAAATAAGTTCACAGATTTAGAAATATTACTGGAACAAGATCTACAACACTTAACAATATTATGCTTTACTGAACATTGACTAACTCAACAACAACTAGACAGCACACACATTCCAGGTTTCACCCTAGCTGGTGGCTCATGTAGGCAAATATGTAAATCACACCATGCTTATGATGGTACTTACATATTTATTAAACATAATATTCATTATGCGTCAATCACAGAATACTCCTCTCTCTTAAAAGATAAAGGCTTTGAAATATCTATCGTAGATTTACCAAAACAAAGAATATGGAGTCTACGTATGTACCACAGCCCCACAGGAAACAAATGTTTTCTTAAAAAATCTTGAAATTGTTCTTGTTAAACTTAAAAGATGCAAAAATTATAAAATTATATTATGCGGTGATTTCAACATAAACTGTTTGTCAAAATCAAATGATATGGAACTATTCAAAAATTTACTTAAATCTTTCAACTTACAAACTATTATAAATCAACCTACCAGAATATTAAAAAAAGCAGTAGTGCCATATAATAATAGATACAAATGATTGCAACTATTCAGTTGTTACATATAACACAGGCTTTAGTGACCACACAGCACAAATTCTCAAACTTAAAATGGTCACAAAAGTTATTAAGGAAACACTTTATAGAGAAACTTGAAACTCCTCTCAGGGAAACAGATTTAACAATAGACAATCTAGGATTTTCAAAAATTCTAGAACATTTTTTTATTGATAGACTCAAAAATTTTCTCAATTCAAATAACATCTTGACAGAGGCCCAACATAGATTTAGAAATGATAGATCTACAGACAATGTAGATCTAAAATCTTCACTTTTCTAAATGACACACTAGTTGCTGTAGATCAGAAAGAAATCCCCATCGGCTTATTTCTAGATTTATTAAAAGCATTTGACATTATTGATCATCACATACTGTCATCCAAACTTGAAACTTTGAGAATTAGAGGCATTGCACATCAATGGGTAAAATCGTACCTTTCAAATCGTTGTCAAGTAGTCACAAGCAAGCATGTTAGAGATAAAAAGATTTCAAGCCCTTTTTCCCAACCTAGAATGATAAATTATGTAGTGCCACAAGGATCAATCCTGTGGCTTCAGTCTTTCAAAAGGTACCCTCTTTGAAGGCATCACACTATATAAAAAACTCCCAAGTGAATTTAAAAGCCCAAACTCAATACACACATTCAAAAATAAACTAAAAGCTTTCCTATTAAACCATACAATCTACAGTACTAAAGAATACTTACATCATAAACACGTATCAACATCAATATAAACTAGTACTAATAATTTTTGCATATTCTGTTGCATGATTTGAAGCCCCCAACTCCATATTTGCTTTTTGATCCATCGGTGTAAATAACTGTGTGATCTGTCATGTACTCTTCAAGAAGTGATCTGAATCTGATTTTTAATTCCGTGGGAAGGCTTTTTTTTTCTTTACACTGGTGGTGTCGAGTCGAATTTCTGGCATTTTAAGCGTCCAAGGTGGGACTTCATATGGTTTAAGTTTGAAAACCGGTGGTAGAATGAAGTTGTAGCATCTGATTATTTCTATTGCACGGATGTTGGCTGGACGAGTAGCTGTTGGTCTTCGATTGTAAATATTTGCCAGGTTGGGACTAGTCATCAATGGATAGTTTAGGTGCTCTGGTAGTGACAGCATTTTTGCTCGATATCTGAGTAGTAGTGTTTGTCGTCTATGGTGTAGCGACATGGTACTGGTTTCACAATAGACACTTAAGGAGGGACTAGTGCGGAACGCTCCAGATGCATAACGGAGGCCTGCGTTGTGAATAGGTTCTAATTTTCTTAAGCTTGACTTCCTGGCTGAGGAGTACACTGCACACCCATAATCGATTTTGGACATGACCAGGGATTTGTAGAGACGGAGTAAGACGTCTCTATCTGCTCCCAAAATTATATGCGAAATGCATCGGATCACGTTCAGAGCCGTTTTGCATCTAGACAAGATATACTGTAAATGTTGTTTCCAGGTTATATGCCTATCAAAAATCAGACCAAGAAATTTTGCCGTTTCATTGTACGCCAGTTGAACACCATGTAACGTTAGATCTGGATCTCTGTATCTTTTCCGTTTTCTACCGAAGTGGACGCATTTGGTTTTAGCTGCTGCAAATGAGAATCCGATATTTTCTGCGTTCTGTACCAGTGTATTGATGGCATTTTGCATTTTCAATTTAATCATTGCTGGCGATTTGGCTGAATAAAATAGAGCAATATCATCAACATACATGCATTTTCCAACTGATGATTCTATGCCATCAAACATCTCATTGATTGCTATGATAAAAAGCGTACCACTTAATGGAGAACCTTGTGGTACACCGCTCTCAAGTACGTAACTTTCTGAGATAGACTACCCAACACGAACTTGGAAGGATCTGGTATTAAGGAAGCTGGATATGAATTTTGGAAGGTTTCCTCTGATTTTCCAATTATGCAGTTGTCTCAAGATGTTGTAACGCCAGGTCTTATCAAACGCTTTTTCTAAGTCGAAGAATACAGCCACCATATGTTGTCTTTTAATAAAGGTGTTCTGTATTGCGTTTTCTAGATATACTAACTGATCGGTAGTAGAGTGATGCTGTCGGTAACCACACTGATGTTTATTCAGGAAGTTGTTTCTTTCGAGACACCATGTTAGTCGAGTGTTGACAATTTTTTTCTAGGATTTTTCCTAGACAGCATGTCAGTGACACTGGCCGCTAGTTTTCAGGTTTTCGCGGGTCTTTACCAGCCTTTAAAAGTGGGATTACTATCGCTTCTTTCCAGCATTTGGGGTAATTGCCTTGTACCCAGGTGTTGTTATATATATTTAACAAGGTGGAAAGTATTTCCTCTGGCAACCGACGTAGTATGCTGTAGAGGAGGTTATCTGATCATGCTGCAGTGTCTCCGGCTGCATTTATAGCATCTTGTAATTCTCTTCGTGTTAAAATAGAATTATACGGCATATCTGTATCAGTTGTGAAATCTAGTACTTGTTCTTCTTCCTGTCTTTTCTCGATACATTCTTCAGGATAGCTGTTTGTGTTACTGGCTTTAGAGTATTGAGACGCAAAGGCATTGGCTATTTCTTCTGGGTTGCATACTAGTTGTCCTTCATGTTCTATGCATGTAATAGGACTGAAAACATTTTTTCCAGCTATTGACCTGATTTTCTGCCATACTTCTGTGACTTTGGTCGTTCTGGTTATGGTTGTCACGTACTTCTCCCAGCTTGATCGTTTGGCAGTTAGTACTTTCCTGCGAGCAAGTGCACGCAAACGCTTAAAAGCAATTAGATTGTATTGTGTTGGTGAACGCCTGTATGTGTTGAGGGCTCTTCTTTTCTCCCTTATTGCTTCTTTGGTCTCTGTATTCCACCACGGTACTGGAATTCTGGATGGGCGACCAGTAGTGTGTGGAATGTATTTTCCAGCAGTAGAAATTACAGTGTTGGTGAAGTCTGTTACGTCTTTCTCTGTGTTTCCACTGACATTTATTGGTGTTAAATGACTGGTGAAATTGAACCAGTCTGCACGCTCGGTACACCAACGTTTCTGTAAATATACGGCGTTCTTTGATATGTTTGATGATATCAACAGAGGAAAGTGATCGCTTTGATGAAGATCGGGAAGTGGTTTCCACGTCAAGCGTGTTGCAAGATTTGGGCTGCATATTGAAAGGTCTATGGCCGAGAATGTTCCATTTCTAGCGTTGAAGTGAGTGTTTGCTCCTGTGTTTAAGAGCACGTATTCGTTGAGTAACAGTTCGTCGATTCTGCGACCGGCATCATTTGTTCTAGGGCAGCCCCATGTGGTGCTGTGAGCATTAAATTCGCCTAGAATAAGAAATGGAGGCTGTAGTTGATCAATCAGGTCTTGTAGGTCTTCATTTTGCCATGAGGTGTCTTGTAAGTAAAGGCTACATAACGTCATCTTCAATGGCTGGTGTAATGTTACAGCTACTGCTTGTAGAGGTGTATTGAGATGAACTTGACTAGCAGAATGTGTATTGCTGATCAATATGGCTACACCGCCTCTAGCTCGCCTATCAGGTTCTACGTCATTGCGAAAGATCTTATAACCTCGTAAATTGAAACGGTCTTCTGGTTTAAAATGGGTTTCTTGTAAGCACACACACATTGGTGTGTGATTGGCCAGGAGCAATTTCAGTTCGCAATAATGTGAGATACAGCCGTTAATGTTCCATTGAATAATATTTTCCATAGTTGGGATGAAGTTCTGCTGCTGTGGCATGAATGGGTCCTGCTTATTTTCTGGGTTTTCCTCTTGGCCATCCTTTCTTCTTTTTCTTTTTGCGCGGAATTTTGCTTGGATCGATTGACTAGTAATCGTTGTTTTCTGCACTTATCATCGAGCTTGTCTCTGAGCCAGTGGTCGTGTCTTGATCATTGGTTTTTTGTTTGAGCAAGTCCTCCTTGGTGTGTTTTGGAGAACGAGGCGATCGACTTCGGTGGCCTCTTGCCGATTCACCTTTACTGGATGTGGCTGCGGCGTCGGTCACTGGATTTCTTTCTGCATCATTTGACTGGGGTGCTGAAGATTGTTTTTCAAGAACTATTTCACTTTGGGTGTTTGTGTTTAATTCTTCTGTGTTTACTTTGTTCTTGTAAATTTCATTGAAATACTTTTCTATACAGTGAGTTATTACAGGCATTAGTTCTTTCACTACTAGTGAAGGCAAAGGTGTGCTTTTAGTAACTGCTTCAACGTATGTAATATTTCCTTTTTCAGGACAAACAAGTTTTTTTGCTTCAGGATAGCTGAGTTTTTGTCTGACTTTTATTTGTTGTATTGCTGCCTCCTGTTTATAGATTAAGCAGTCCCTTGACCTTGATGAGTGCTGCCCGCTGCAATTGATGCATTCGATAGGATCCATGCATGTATCACCACTATGAAATGGTTTTCCACATTGACATGCATTGATTTTAGCACATCTAGATGCTGTGTGTCCGAAATGTAAGCACTGAAAGCACGGCATTGGTTGAGGAATGAACATTCGTACGCTCAGACGATGAATGCCAGGTTTAATCTTTTCTGGCAACGTGCTGCGGTTGAACGTCAGAACATGGGATGCCGAAGGAATTATCTGCCCGTCTCGCCTCATCGTTAGCCTACGACAGGCAATAACTCCTTGATGAGCCAGTTCTTGAACTATTTCCTCTTCACTGCAGTTTAGTAAATCACTGCAAACTACAACACCTTTACAGGTATTCAGCGTACCATGGGTATTTACTTCAACTTCGATTGTACCTATTTTGCTCAACTCTAACAACTTTTGACCTTGATTGTCATTAAATGTTTCTATTAAGAGTCCAGACGGAGTTTTCTTTATCTCTCTTACGGCAGATCCAGCACAGGTGCTAACACACTTTTCTATTAGAAAGGGACTTACTTTTTCAAAGTTTCCTTTCTTTCTTTTAACTATAAGGTACTTTGGTACCACTGATGTGTTCTTGAACAATTCATCAGGGTTTACGTTTCTTCCAGTTCTCATTATTTTTGCTCTAAACTCAGAACTTATTTCTGGACGAGAGTTTTTAAGGGATCCCTCAACCCTGGGATCGCAAACTTCCATACGTGTCCCGCGAAGTTTGCTATCACTCGTAGCAATATCTGCCCCGGGTGCCGAGTGATCCGCACCCTTAGCATTGTAGTTGCTTGATGACGACGCCCGGTGGCCTGCTTGCTCATCACCGACCGCCGGTACTGGGGCTCCGATCCCCTGCACCGTAATGGTTGATCCTAAACGATCCTCCATACCGGTTTTTTTCTTCAGGGCCGCCTTCCCCTAGCGTTTTTGAACTACCGCCAGCTGAAAGGAAATGGAAGAGAAGAAGGGGGACAGTGAAGAATAGAGTTAGAATAGAAGAGTAGAACAGAAATTACTCCCTAGCCCTTGTAACCTAATAGCGTCGGGGTCGGAAACACAAGGGTTGGCCGATATGAAGATTGGCCCACAGGACAGATAACAGAAGTGTGCCACAAGTAAGTGGAAGCAATGACACACGAAGTTCGTGGGAATGAGAGGATGTTTTGGGGAGTGACAGCGGACAGCTGCTCCGATTAGTCGCCTTTTACGACAGGGGGAGGTCCCGTGGTGCTTTCTACAAAACCCCCGACACCACACGGGGTTATTATTATTATTATTATTATTATTATTATTATTATTATTATTATTATTATTATTATTATTATTATTATTATTATTTTGCCACATATAGACCACCTGAAAAAAGTAAAATACTTTATCTACAAGAACTGGATAAAGTGCTGAATTCAGATAGGAACATAAACAAAATTTTAATAGGTGATTCCAATTTGGATATTAATAACAAAAACAAAATTACTATGGATTACATGGATATCTTACTAAATCACGGGTTGGTGCATTGTATTAAAGAAGATACTAGGGTGGAAATGAGAAAAGACAAAAAGGTTAATTCTTGCATTGATCATAAAGTAATAAGTGGTAATTTAAAAAACACTGCTCCGTTTATTGTAGAAAGCAAAATAACAGATCATTACTTGATTGGCATCTCCTGTAACATTTTCAATAACAGAAAGTTTGTAGACAAAATTAACAAAAAATATGAATATGTCTGTAAAAACAAGCTGCAAAACGAACTACAAAAATTAAAAGACATGAAATTTGAAGACAAAACACCGAATGAGATGTATAAGACAATCAAAGATATATTTGCTAGGTCTATGGCGTCAAAAGAATCAACCAACCCAAGAAAAAGGTCGATAATTAAACCTTGGATAGATTCAGAGATAATTAATTTAATAAAACATAGAGATAACCTCTTCAGGAGATGGAAGAGAATCTCAGAAAGAAATAAAGATTTGAAAGTATCACTTAGAAATGAATACAAAAAAATTAGAAATGAAATTAATCATAAGATCACTATACGAAAAAAAGATCATCATAGAAAAATATTCGAAAATTACAGATATGATATGAAAAATACTTGGAATAATATTAACATATTACTTGGTGTACCAGAAAAAAAGTCAATTGATGATATTGTTACTAGGAACTTGGGTAAAAATAATGCGATAGATAAAATATCTGAAAATTTTGCAAATACATTTCAAAATCAAACCAGTAAAATAGAACATAAATGTTACCTAACAGCATTAACACATAATATTGTATCAACACAGTGTAACTCTTTCTCATTAGCAGAAATTACATTGGATGAAACAGTCGAGTTGATTAATGGGATGGACAGCAATAAATCTCCAGGTATAGACAAAATTACAATGAGTGATATAAAGCAGAACATAGACTTAATAGCGCCTGTAATAATGAAAATAATTAATAATAGCATAAATGAGGGCAGTTTTCCGGAAAACTTAAAAGAATCTATAATAAGACCAATTCACAAAGGGGACAATCCCAAAGAATATGAAAATTACAGGCCAATTTCAATTTTAAATTCAATCAGCAAATTATTTGAAAAATATCTATCTTAGAAACTATCCAACTTCCTGGAAAAATATCAGATATTAGACAAATATCAATTTGCATACCAAAAAAACAAAGGTACAATAGAGCTGCTAGAAAATCTAGTTGACCTATTGAATGAAAAATTGCATAAGGGTTATCATGTTATGGCATTAAGTATCGACTTGTCAAAAGCATACGATATAATAAACCACAAAAAAATGTTAGAAGCTCTAGAAAAAGTAGGAGTAAGAGGAAAAATTCTGCAAATATTTGAATGCTATCTAAATGGGAGATCCTTTAGAGTAAAAATAGACAATGTATTCAGTGAAAGAAAATTTGTAAAAATGGGAATCCCACAAGGTAGCTTTCGAGGACCGATATTATACCTAATTTATGTAAACGATTTAAAAAACCACCTACAATCTGGATCATATTATATCTATGCTGATGACAAAATGATAATATCTGCTAATAAAAACCAAAAAATGGCAGAAAAAGATTTACAAAAGCATTTTGAAATCTTTCAGAAATGGTGCCATGATAAAGGTTTAATTATCAATGAAAAAAAGACCAAACTACTACATATCACTACACCTCGGATTAGTAAGACAAATGTAAAAATAGTTTTTCATAAATATAATTGTATTCACAATGCGTACAACTATTGTCATTGTGATTCCAAAATTAATGTTGTGAGTAAAATTAAGTACCTGGGTGTGATTTTAGACCAGAACTTGAGTTGGAGAGAGCATATTTTGGAATTGGGGAATAAAGTCAGAATTTGCATTTGGAAATTTATGAGGGTAAGGGATTTCGTATCCTACCCAATTTTGAAATTAATATATTTTGCATTGACAGAGTCTCTCATAAGATATGGAATTGATGTTTGGGGAGCTGCATCAAAAACCCACTTAGACATCATACAAACCTGCAGAATAAATGCATAAAAATTCTAAATTATAAACTGAACATAAAAGGAAAGACTCTGGAAGAGAGTGCAGCTGTGCATGAGATCATGACAGTCAAAAAAATGCATGAATTCCAAATTTTGCATAAAAATTTCTTCAACCAAAAATTCAGAAATACTAGTGGGCATAATTATGTAACTCGCAAGAAGCACAATTTCATATCACCTGAGACATTCAATAAATTTGGAGACAGAATGCTAAGTGCAGTCATTCCGAGATTGCTCAACTCTCTGCCAAATGAACTGGTGGAAATCACATCAAGAAGAATACTTAAAAAGAAACTAAAAGAATGGTACATTAAAAAAAGTAAAAAAGTAGAACGAAATCATTGATTGTTGAGATAAAAAAGAACAGAAGAACAAACATTATTATTATTATTATTATTATTATTATTATTATTATTATTATTATTATTATTATTATTATTATTATTATTATTATTTGAAATGGAGGGGGAAATCTTTTATAGATACCGGCGAAGCCGGTTATGTCGGACTCTCCATCATGGCCTACCGACTAAAACCTAACCTCCATTCTCTTGTGCCCTGAGTTTCCCTCCATGGAACCGTCAGACATTACTTCATGGAGGGAGCAGGCAGGTGGCTGAGTTGTTTTTAAAGCTCAAGCCGCTTCACGGGCGGAGTCGTTCTTCTTTCCTTTTCATGATGAACGTCACGAACCCTTGTATGAGGCACCACTCTTTCTCAGACTTCAGCATGTGCTGCACCATGTTATTTGGCGAGATGTCCTGGTCTAACTCGCTGTTTAGCTGAATCCTCTGACTATCCCATGCTCCGCACTCGAATATCGTGTGCCTTGCGTCGTCGTTTACTTGTCCGCAAAACACGCAATTCGAGTCGTTTGCTCTTCTGAACCTGAACAAGTAGAACTTGAAGCAGCCGTGCCCAGAGAGCGCCTGTGTGAGGTAGAAGTTTACCTCCCCATGACCTCTATTGAACTATGGTTCGATGTGTGGTATTAGTTCATATGTCCATCTACCATTTGTTTCTTTCTCCCGTCTCTCCTGCCATGCTGACAGGAGAGACGTGCGTGCCCTCTCTTTTAAGTCTTCTTTCAGCTTGCGTAGAGGTCCCGTGCAGATGTCAGTGACTCTCTTCGCTTTGTTATAAACGACCTTCCTTTCTCTTGCCAGAAGGTCTTTAGGAGGAACTCTGGCCAGAACCCCTACGGCGCTGTCGGAGACCGTGCGGTAGGCTGACGTTATTCTTAATGCTACCCTTCTTTGTGCTTGTGCGACCTTGCATCTCATGGAGGCTTTCGCGAGTCTGTCCGCCCACACTGGGGCTGCATACAGCATTTATGATAGGACAGCACAAGCAATCAGCCTCCGTTTCGCCTCTCGAGGGCCTCCCACGTTTGGCATTAGCCTGGAGATATTGGCCCCAGTCCTCATTGCCTTATTGGCGATCTTGTTGATGTGAGGCCCAAAGTTGAGCCTGTGGTCAAGTTCGACTCCCAGATATGTTATCTGTCGTCTCCAGGTAATGTTCGCTTCCCCCAGCCTAATATTGGGAGGACGAAATGCTCTGCGGTCCGTAACCAGGACTGCCTCTGTTTTCTCTACAGCCATGTGTAGGAGTCTCCTGTCAAGCCATCTTTTTACCCTGAAGAGGGTTTCGTTCACTTTCCTTTCGAGCAGGTCGACTTTGTTGCTCGTGCAGATGATCAGAGTGTCGTCTGCGTACCCAATAAGGTGGGTATCTGGCGGGGTGTCTATGTGTAGCAGCTTATCATACATTACGTTCCATAGGAATGGTCCCAATCTCGAACCTCGGGGCACGCCGCACGTCACGTCTTCCCCCATTGCGAAGAGGTCCGTATAGACTATACTCCTCTCGTGAAGATAGTCTTCAACCATTCTCAGGAGGTATTCAGGGACTTTCTTATCTATCAGAGCCTCCATGATGTCCTTCCATCTGGCGCTATTGAACGCGTTCCTGATGTCTATGGCCACCAGAGCACAGAATCCTTTCTTCTTCCCGTCACCCCTTTTGGCCTGTTCCGCAATCCGAGAGCACTTCGAGAATGGCGTCAGTTGTCGTCCGCCCCTTCCGGAAGCCATACTGTTTAGGGGATAGGTCTGATAGGTATACCTCCAGCCTTGATATAATTAGTCCCTCTAGTAGCTTTCCCATGGTGTCCAGGAGGCAAAGCGGTCTAAAAGACGAGGTCTTGTCAAGCGGTTTATTACCCTTCCGGAGAAGGATGAGTTTCTGCCTCTTCCATCTTCTGAGGAATATTCCATTCCTGAGACAGGAGTTAAACACGGATAGCAGACAGTCGGGATGTTGCTCTGCAACAATCTTGAGCATTTCGCTCGGAATACCCATCGAATCCTGGAGCTTTCCCACATTTTAGGCTATTTGCAGCCCTCCGTAGTTCGTCCGTCGTAAACAGGACTCCCTCGTCAAAAGAAAAGACGCACGGTCTTTGTCTTATCCAGCACTCTCTAATGGGGAATAGGTCACTTATGACTTTCCTCATCCAGTCTGGATCGCTCAGTCCAGGCGTCCTCCCCTCCATTCTAAGCTTTTTGGTCACAATTTTGTAGGCCATGCCCCACGGGTCACTTTCGACCTCTTCGGTGAGCCTCTTCCAACATCTGATCTTACTTTTTTAATCTCTTTCTTGAGGAGTTTGCGAGTCGTCTTGTACTGCTCTTTAAATGTGGGATTCGTCTTAGCTCTCGTCGCTTGCCTTCTCGCCTTGATGCATCTCTTACGTATTTCTGCTATTTCCTGAGTCCACCAATAGACATGCTGTTTGCGTCTAGGGCCACGACGTCTAGGCATCGAGGCATCGCATGCAGCTACTACTGCCTCGATTGTTGTTTTTGTAATTTCGTCGAGTGTTTCTGCTTTTTTTGTCCAGTCCAGGCTATTCAACAACTTGGATTCTTCCAAGGACGTTTTTGCCTTGTCCACATCCATTTTCTTAGGATTCCAGGGTGGTCGTTTATTGTTCCTGGGTAGTCGCTTGTCGTTTTGTACCCGCTCTGTTTCAACTGAGGACACTATATATAGGTTGTCATTTAGTGTTCCCTCCTCTAATATTTCCCAGCTCTTTGCATATCTAGCGAGGCTAGTCGAGCATATTGTCAGGTCTAGAGTGGAGGAGGCGTTCCCTCGTTGGAAGGTTCTCCCAGCCCCCGAGTTTAAGAAGATAAGATCATTCCTTGCCGCGAACTCACTAACAATAGCTCCTCTTCTATCGGAGCGTGTCTCACCCCATTCCGGAGATTTACCGTTGAAGTCGCCGGCAAGTAATATCTTTGATTTGGCTGTCTGTAGACTAGTGTCTAGTTCGTCAATTTCGGCTATAAGTTTGTCGATGGTATCGTTCGGAGAGAAGTAGCAACTGTATATTCTTATGTTACTAACTTCTACTCAGACGAACCCGTACTTCGTCACCTTGTACTTCTGTACGCCTAGGTTACCATTTACAACATTAATACCAGCTCTTCTCTGCACATCCTGATACCACGTAGAGTCGTCAGAAGGCTGTTCACAAAATAATATCAGGTCTATCTTCTTTTCGGCAGCTACCTGCAGTGCCAAGTCGCGTGCCTGTTTGCTTCTGCCTAGATTAATTTGTAGCAATCGGAGCATATCTGGCGCGTTTGTCCTTTTTACATGCCGCAGCGAACGACTCACATCTACTGCCTCCCAGGGCATGGTCGTCGCTTTTGTTCTTGTCTTTGCAGAGAATGCACTGGGTTTTCCCCCTGCAATCTTTTGCATTGTGTCCTGCTTTGCCACATTTGTAACAAATGTTTCTCCTGTCGGGGCCCTTGCAGGAGGTTGATATGTGCCCGAAATCAAGACATCTGTAGCATCTTATTACCTGCCTCTCTTCGCTAATCTGGCAGTTAACCCACCCAATTTTGAGTTTTTTCATTTTTAAAAGCTCTTGGGCTTGTTCAGCTGGTAGCAGTAGTGTCGCTGTTTGCACGCGACCGTATCCCTTCCGCATTCTACAGGAGCCAGCGATTTCCAGAGTATCTGCTTGTACTTCTGTACGCCTAGGTTACCATTTACAACATTAATACCAGCTCTTCTCTGCACATGGGCAACCGCCTCGACAACCTCTTCGACTACTACAGACTCGTCAATGTCCCTTATTTTGATAAGTCGCTTTGGCACCAGCGCTTTTACTGTGGCTTGCGTGCCTACTGCCTCCTCTACTGCCTTGTTCAAGGAGTCAATATCACCGGTCTTCCGGGTGACGATTAGTAGCTCCTTTTTTTACCTTCTGCGGATCTTCAGGATCTCTGCCCCGTGTGCCTTAGGGTCTACCGACTCCTTCATTTTTTTTGATGATATCCGCGTAGGATTCACCATCTTTGGCCGCTACTTTAATCGCCTGGTTCTGTATACCGGGGCGGTTCTTGGGTCTTCCCCACTCTGTTGCCTTCTTGCTTTCTTTCTTCTTGGTCGACTTTGCGTACAACCATGTCTGTTCGCCGTCGCTCACCGTGGCCTCTGTTTCCACTACTTCAATTTGCTTCCCTTTCACGGCATTGTCCGTCGTTACCTCTCCTTCCGTCACTTCTGTCACCTTCCTCTTGTCCAATCTGGTGGTTTCCGCCGGGGGGCTGGGAGCTTCTCTCTTCTTGCCTTTTTTCTTCCCTTGGCGAGTCTCCGCATAGTGCTTTCCTATTTTTGTAGTTGAGCACTCTTGTAGTCGAACCAGGAACTCTGCTCTTTCCTCCGCAATGGCCTTGCATCTGTTTTTCATCGAGTCGATGTCATGCAAGGCTTTCATCATTGCATCCTTTACCGGCTGTGGGTTGTTTCGGAGCATTTTGCCACTTATCACACTTAAGGCAGTTGCCAGGTCGTCGACTAACTTCGTCTGTGCCCCATGCAACATCTCCATGGCCGCCCACTTCTCCAGCAGTATAACCATAGCTCTTGGCGGTATCACCACGATATCCTCTGCAGGGAGGTCAGCTTCACGCACCTCCAGGAGGTTAATCGCACTATTATCTGACCGAGGCACCAAGTCCACGTCTCTGTCCTTGACTCCTGTGGGTACACCAGTTGTCGTGGGGGTACTTGGAGGTGATCTCTGCTGATTCGACTTCCCCACTCCTTCAGGTGTGGGCTCTCCTTGCCTGGAAGGTACCTTCACTCCTGTAGGTACTCCAGATATGGAGGGGCTGCTAGGAGGTGATCTTTGCAGCTTCCGCCTTCCAGCGAAGGGGTTAAATGCACTTGTGGCATTATCTGTCAGAGACGCCAAGTGATCCACGTCTCTGGCATTGCAGTCGCTTGGTGACGACGCCCGGTGGCCTGCTTGCTCGCCACCGACCGCCGGTACTGGGGCTCCGATCCCCTGCACCGTAATGGTTGATCCTGAAAGACCTTCCATCGCGGGTTTTTTCTTTGGGGTCGCCTTTCCCTATCGTTTTTAAGCTCCCGCCAGCTGAAAGGGAAACGGAAGAAAAGAAGAGGGGACAGTAAAGAATAGAGTTAGAATAGGAGAGTAGAATAGGAACGACTCCCTAGCCCTCGAAACCTAATAGCATCGGGGTCGGAAACACAAGAGTTGGCCGATACAAAGATTGGCCTACAGGATAGAAAAATAGAAATGTGCCACAAGTAAGTGGAAGCAATGACACACCAAGAATGTGGGGATTGCAGGATGTATAGGGAAGTGACAGCGGACAGCTGCTCCGATTAGTCGCCTTCTACGACAGGGGGAGATCCCGAGGTGCTATTCTACTAAACGCCCCGACACCACACGGGGATTATTATTATTAATATTATTATTATTATTATTTTGCGCAGGTGGAAAAAAACCTTCAAAAGGCGAAGAGCAAAACCGGTTGCCCAACAGTGTGGGATTACCTCATGATAGGCGACCGCACTAAAAACAACCACCTTTTTCTTCTTCTGACCCCAACCTGGAACCGCTTTCGCATTACTTCGGGTTGGGGCCTTTCTTGATGGGTGTCACTGCGTTTGTTCCCTCTTATACACTACTGTCTAGACAGCCTTCGTTCTTCTTTGTCCGCAGGACGCTCTCTATAAAGTGGGAGATTGCGCTCCAGGACTTCTCATCTTTCATCATGACTTTCACCGTGTTTTCTGGCGTCAGGCTACCTGTCTTTTCCTCCAGCCTATCGCGTTCTCTTTCCCAGTTCGTGCACTGGAAAATGGTGTGCTCAGCGGTGTCTAATTCATTTATGCAGTAATTACAGTGGGGTGATGTAACCTTCCCCATGCGGCAGAGATAGTCTCTGAAGTAGCCGTGGCCTGTCAGGAACTGTGAAGAAAGAAATTTACTTCACCGAACTCCCGTTACATCCATGGTGACAGTTGCTTGATGAGCCGGTGCGTCCACCTTCCTTTGGTCCCACAGTTCCAGCGTTCTTGCCAGTGCTCCATTGTCCTACGTCGTTCCTCTCGTGTCGCTTTCGCTCTTCCTTCGACTCCGCTCCTATCGTATATCCGCTTGCGCTCCAGCGCGAGCAGGTCAATAGGTCAACTCCAGCGATCACCAGGATAGCGTCTTCGGAGACTGTTCGGTAAGAGCATGCCACTCTCAACGCTCCCCTACGCTGCACCGCTGTGATTCGTGTTCTGTATTTCTTATTCTGTATTATTATTATTATTATTATTATTATTATTATTATTATTATTATTATTATTATTATTATTATTATTATTATTATTATTATTATTATTTTATACATACTGATTTATTAGTAATGTTATTAGTAAGTTATTGTCATGATAAATTTTGTTATTTCACTCCTAGACTATTGTTATAGAATTATTGTACTATTAGTGTTATATCGTTAAATGGATTTAGTATGTTTTTTAAAATTATTACTTGTAGATTTTATTACTAGTTGATTTAATTCTTGGTACATTATTATTTCATTATTAGTATACAACCTATTTATTTGCTTTACAGAGTTGAATTGTTGTTTTCATAATTTTAGTAATTTTGATTTGTTATTGCCATTTGCCATGATATTGCTTGTTTTAATTGCCTAACCTGCACTTAATTTTTTTCTTTATATTTTTTTCTCTATTTTATTTTTATTATTTATTTTTATTTGATTTTTTATATAGATGTTAAAATGTAAAAGATGTTTTTGTTCTTGTTATAATTCAGTTGATATGGTTCATTCAATAGAGAATTGAATGGATCATGGTAAACACTGGTACCACACCAAAAGAGATATAAAACTCATCCCTCTCTGACAAGTGCTACTGGCACTTAGAGAAGGTAAGGAGTGTACTCTGTAATGTCATGAAAACTGTCATTTTGTTATTGTTGTTTGTTGTTTTGAAGGTAATGGTATTAGTTGTTTTGATTTTCTCTTGTTGTATACCCTGTACACTAATGTGTTTTTGATGATAAATAAATTCAAATTATTATTATTATTATTATTATTATTATTATTATTGTTATTGTTGTTGTTGTTGTTGTTTTTGCTGCTGTTGTTGTTGTTGTTGTTGTTGTTGTTCTTCTTCTTCTTCTTCTTATTATTATTAATCCCAGTGGATGGGCATCGTTTGTGCGATTGTTTGGGCATCGATAGTACGATTTTTCTAACCGTGCGTCTGGCAGATATTAGCTGTTGACGGTTTCATCTAATCGAGAGCTTAAATGTCAGAGGGACGTCATTATAGAGACATTCAAGCTCCCGATTGGATGAAATCGTCAACAGCTTACCAACTGTTGTACCAGACGCACGGTTAGAAAAATTGCATTATACACGTCCACCCTTTAGTGCGGTTTCCACAGAGTTGCGTTTGAAGGATACCAGCGGTTTCAGTGTCCTCCAATCAGAAGACTGAACGCTACCAATATGACGACACTATAGTGACGTATGGTCCCGGTTGGATAAAACACAAATCAGCTGATATCCTTCAAACGCAACTCTGTAAAAATCGCAGTATATAATAATATGGGACGGAGGGGAGTGAGTGCTCTGTGTCGCATATGTTTAAAGGTGTTGGTGAATGGATGTTGTGGAGTTGTAATTGGGGTTATTAGGCGGGCATTGCAGTGAAGTCTCAAATATTTAACATGTATGTATGAACGGGTAGTAGCAAAGAGAAACGTGGTGCTAGAACTGTCACATTAGTGCTGACAATCCACCTGTACTGTCTTATGAAGTGACGATTGTCAACAGGGTTGTAAAAAGAGTGCTATTAAGTGGAATCGTAACATTAATTGTTTTTTTTTAATTTGCTAATTAAAATGGCATATTTCTTAACTGTATGAAATTTCGGCCGCATATTAATGTGTGTTTACATGATGAAAACATGGATATTGCCAAATCATTGTTTGGTACTCGCCCTCATGATGGTTATGGAGGAAGAGAAGATTATAACGTAAGTACCAACATTTTTACACACTGGGGTTTGAGAACCATAATCTATATAGTTTTAGAAAGTTATTTTCATGCACATTTTGCGTTTGAGATATGTCCCTATTTTCCTGCCAGATCAGCCAGCAAATCAAGATTCAAATTGCTATTTTCACTCTTTTTTGTCATCTACAAATGCAAATACGTAGTCTGTACTATTAGCCCAAAGAATTTGTGGAGAAAATTTTGGTGGGAATCCTAAAATTAAAGTTGACAACTTGTGTCATTAAGCGTTCTTTGAAGCTGATGAGTGTGGAAGTATTGTTGAGAATTCTGAACAAAGATAATGGAAGGAAAATGAAGTTTGGATTATGAATGCCACAAGAATTATTGGAGAAATGGGTACAGAAATGGGATAAGTTATCTGTATTAATTTTGGGTATTTATAAACACTGCATTCACACAAAATGCTACACATTAAATAGAAGGTGCCGATTGTTGAATTGAAAAAGTGTAGATTGGAGGGATATGGTTCAATGACATTTAAAACAGTGCGTTAAGAATTAAAGGAAAGGATACCTGTTGGATTGATTTAGGGAAGGGGATGAGACAAGGATGCTGTTTCATCTTGCACAATTTAACATGTTTTTGGAGGAAATATAGTATGGTCAATAATAGGTAGAGAGGGAATATTGAAGGTTTGAAAGAAAGCATGTGGCATATTGGATTGGACTAGCCTATATGACCATGCTGGCAAGCATTAATGAGGAATTGAGATTTAGTGAATACAAGTGAAAGGAATGAGAGTAAATGCAGGACAAAATGTCAAACAAAGGTGATGACAAATCAAGGAGATACTGAATATTATAATAAAAATTAAATTATAATAAAAATCAGTATTTATGATAAGGCTCAGGTCATAAGGTTTGCTAATCTGCCTAACCACTTTAACGAAATTACATTTATCAAAATTGCATGTGGGCAAAAAAGATATTAACTGACATTTCACGAAATAGAGGAAAATGCCTTCTAATATCATTATTGTCAAATAATCTCTAACATTCAAGTGAATTTTGTTGCCATTTGTTGTCTACTATACTGGAGACAGTTGCAAAATAGGGAGAGATACGTCTTACCGTTCTTAAAAACAATAATCCTAATTTCATCCATAATTATGTAATAATAATAATTTATTATAATATTTATATTATTATTATTATTATTATTATTATTATTATTATTATTATTATTATTATTATTATTATTATTATTATTATTATTATTATTATAAAAATAAATAGCCTTTATTCATGGTGAGGCTGAGCCCATAACAAGTCGGATGTTGAAGAGAGAAATTGCTTTAACTAAGGAAAGAAAATTATTGGACCAAAGACTGGATATAGACTGGAAAAAGAAGCTAAATAAACTCTATTGTTGGAGTCTCCTCCAAAACAGAGCAGTGATATAGTAAAAATAGATAGATAGCATAGATAAAATTGTCATAAGTGAAATAAATGAGAAGACAAAAAAATACTTTTCATTGTAGGTAATCTGGTGGGGATGTGTCAAAATTTATAGCAGCTATTTTTGAATTTTTTAATGGATTAATATTTATTTAAATGGTTTGAACAGTGAGATATACAGTGCAGTAAGTGATCTTAAAATTAGTGAGAGTTCATAATTACTTAAAAGCTGATAAGATTGAGTGGGATATTATAAATTGGACATAACCTCAACATGAAGGTGGGAGATGAAGATGAATGTGGAAAGTGCAAGAAAAACATTGAAATTGAGGAATGTGTGGGTGCGAAGGTGTACGCCAAAAGTGGTTTCATCCAATATGTGGTAAGATTACGGCTCAGGAATTGAAACTAATAAAATAAAATAAACAAGTGAAATGGATGTGTGAAGAGTGTAATGAGCCATATGTTCACATAATTGATACTTCACTAAAGAGAATAATGAATGAAATTATGGATACAATGAAGTCAACAATGGAAGAAATGGTGTCAAAAAAAACTAAGGGAATTATTGAAGAAAAACATGTGAAATAGAAACCAAAAGGAAACAAAGAAAGCTCGTTATGCAGATGAGCAAAGAAGTTCGAATAGTACAAGCAAAGAAACAATCAGACAAGTGAGGTAACAAAGAAAATATGTAAAGAAAAGTAAAATCCGGCAAAGATGAAAGTAGGAATTGAAAATCTTAGGAAGATAAGAAATGGAGGTATGATGTGCACAAGAAAGAAATTCAGAAAATAGATACTGAAGTCAAGGCAAAAATGGGAAATGAATATGTGGTAAAGATTACAAAATTGAAGAATCAAAAGCTAAGGATTTATGAAATAGAAGAGGTAATGGATGATCTTGAGTTGATAATGGCCATAAGGAATCAAAATTGTGAAATAATTAAAGCAGAGTCAGAGATCCAAGTGAGAATAAACAAGAAATTCAAAAACATGTATTTTGTTGTTATTGAAGTAGATCCCCAGACATTCAACAGTGATGATGAAGAGAAAATTAAAAATTAAATGGCAACACTGTCAAGTTAATGAATGTGGGAATTTCCAGATGTGTGTGTTATTATTCATATGATCATAGAAATGAGAATTGTAATAAGGGAAAATGTTGTTCGAGATGTGAAGGTAGCCATGTAGTGAAGGATTGCTAGGCCAGTGGAACCAAGTGTAGTAACTCTATAGATGCAAATGAGAAGTTAAAATTGACTCTAGATGTGAATCAGGGTGTACTCGGTCAAGAATGCCCAGTGTACCAACAAAGAATCAAAATGAAAAGAAGAGCTGTTATGAATGGTAATAATGATAGTATATAACCAAAGAATTTAGAAGAACAGTGCAATGCAGGTATAATAATTCTGAATGCAAATGGTCTGATTGCCAAGAAGGACATGATCAAACTGTTTTTGAAAGAAAGTAAACCAATTTTAGTTATTATTGTTGAATCTCGTGTAACAAACGTAGATGAGGATGCTTTAATTGCAATTGAAGGATATTCTGGCATTAGATGTGATTCACATAGTAGTCATACGGGGGCATAGTGATGTATGTTATTGAAGATTTATCATATGAAGTAATATTAAAGGATATAAAGCAGAGGGAGTGGTGGATACTAGCCATAAAAGTATATATTGAAGCTGATTTGATTGCAGAAAAGGCGAATTTTTAGATAGATTGCCTGTAACACAGGTGTGTGTGTGCGTGTGCGTGCGTGCGCGTGCGCGTGCGTGCGTGCGCGTGCGTGCGTGCGCGTGCGTGCGTGCGTGCGTGCGTGCGCGCTCATTTTTTTTTTCAAGCACTATCTTTGGTATTATCTTGATATTTTTCTCATTTAGCACTAATGGCATCAGTAACAAGGCTGTATTTTATAACAAGTTTAGTTAAGGGACTAGTGACCAAATAATTAGAAAGGAGATTGTCCATCGCAAGACTTCGACAAGACATAAGAATTTCAATAAAGAAAATACTAGGTAGAGAATAGAAGGAAACAACAGAAGAGAATGAAAAACTATCTACAAGAAAATACTGCTCTATTTGTCCTAAGAAACTGAAGATGAAAACAAATTCTATTTGTTGTTCTTGAAAACATGCACGTGGGGACAATATTCTTCAACATGTGTACCAATTGTAGAAGCAATAAAACATGAAAAGTATTTATAAAATATTGTTAAATGTGTTTAATCATTATATTTGCATTAATATTTAATCTGAATAGCTCGACTACAAAGACGCAATTAAAAAGTAAGAAATTAATAATTATTATTATCTCAAAATCTTTGAAAACAATTTTCTATTATAATAAAAGTAATTTCATAATGTACACAAAAAAAAATAATTCGGAAAAGTAAATTAGTAAGACATAATTCTTGAGGAAGCAGGAGCAGAATTGGTAGTCAGTAGTTTGAATCCATGTCTGTAGTTGCATAACACAAATTCATGTCTGTAGTTATGGGTTTAAGGAGATAATTACTATACAAACAATTAAATCATGTATGAGGAGAGTAGAACTAAAACAGCTTGTAACAGAAGCTACTAGGAAAACAAAAGACTATAAGACTTTAATTGATCTCATAATAACTGACAATATTAATATCAATTGTAATAGTGTTGCAGAAACCAAGGATCTCAGGTCATTCAATGATAAGTATTACAGGGATATTAAATAATACTGTAGGTAAGTGTGAAAAGTTTTTAATGAAAGGAAAACTAGAATATAGCAAAATGTTAGAAATTATGGAAAGAAAATTGGGTAGCAGGGAAGATGAAACTGAAATTGATGCTGGAAATGAGTATGAGATACTGAATAGCAGGAAAGATGAAGCTGAAATTGATGCTGGAAATGAGTATGAGATACTGAAAGAAAATCTTAATCAGTGTGTGCAGGAGGCAAAAAAGCTGGATATATGGGTAAGAAAAATGCCATGCCCATGCTTCTCTGCAGAAATAAATATGGTTCAAAAAGATATTGCTTACAGTAGATTTTTATTATTAAAAGAAGTAGAACATAGAAACAGCATGGGAAAGATCTAAAAAGTGTAGAAATAACTTTGTAAATTGTTGGAGGGAAGCAAAAGGAAAGTATTATGATTATAAACTATCTAGTTTTGAGAAACTTAAAGATGAACCTAAAAAAATATGGAAACACCTAAAAACTCTGTATAAAATTAATGAGACACAAATGAAATACGTAGTATTTGGTGATGAATATGTATTTAACTCAGATGAGATGGTGATGAGACTAAGCGATTATTTTGTTAGTAGTGTAGGAGAAATAGTGGAAAACATACCTAGTATAAGTGGTTATAAAATGGTTAAAAAAGTTCAACATGTTAATTTGAGTATGTTCCAGGCTGTGACATTGCAAGAGATTGGAATAATTGTTACAAACTTAAGAGACACTAATGGACCTGATGAAATTAGTAGTGAATTGATAAAGAAAAGATGGACTGTAATTGGAAACAAAGTTACTCAAATTGTTAAACAATCACTCAGAAAAGATACCAAAGACACTGAAAACATCATTGATTGTTCCTATAGCTAAAGTAAAGGGTAGTGCAAAATGCAATGATCTTAGACCAATAAATACTCTTCCAGTAATTGAAAAAATCATAGAAACAGTAGTGTATGAAACATTAATGAAATATTGTGGGAATTGTGATGCGGTGTTGTTGACTTTATTATATGAAGAAATAAAGGAGGTCATCTCTGTCAACTTGGTATATTTATTGAGATAGCCGGCTTTCAATGCCTTTGCTGTCATCATCAGTCTACAATGTAAAGAAAAGAAAATATAAATAAGATACCAATAAAATACAAAATAAGATAGCAAATTAAATTACACATTGTGAAATGCAAGGGAATATACAGACCAGTAGCAAATGACATTATATCATTTGCTATTGGTTTTAATTGTTATTACTAGGGAACGGAATTTATTGTAATAAAAAAAGCAAAATATGTACATACATATGTATTTATTTTTTTCAAAATACGTTAGAAAAGATAGGAAATAATTAAAATACAAATTTATTATAGTGTATGAAATTACTATTCACGAGCGTTTTCTGCGGACAGAAAGTCGTCGATCAAGCCTGAAAATGCATTCGGAGCGGCTGAGTGAAAGTTCTACCACTACATCAGAAATTTGTAACACTGGTCTTCACCATCGAAATTCTGTGGTATAGACAATCTTTTTTTACGAGGAACCAGTGCC
Organism: Teleogryllus occipitalis; assembly: GCA_011170035.1. Lineage (NCBI taxonomy): Eukaryota > Metazoa > Arthropoda > Insecta > Orthoptera > Gryllidae > Teleogryllus > Teleogryllus occipitalis. Next base: position 29,541 of record BLKR01000884.1, on the reverse strand, counting down.
GAAAGGAATATTAGTTCGTGTAGGCAGTGATGGATCCCGGAGCGGAGTTCCCTCCCCCCCCCAATCGTGAGAAAACGATGATCAGTAAAAAACTATTTGTTACTTTTCGATCGACGAACGTATGACCATATGAAACACTGGCAAGCAAGTAGTTGAAATTACTTCTGCTTCGTCCGCTAATCGTTGATTCCCCAGTACGCGGTTTCTAAGAAGTAGGAGGGGTGAATGTTTCACAATTCTGGGTGAAGATCTCGTGGTAATGGAAGCGCAATACCATAACATCACATCTCATTGTAAGATAGATGATTCCAGTAACTTATATTGCAAACTCGCATCTAAAATGTTCCGTTTCGACGTATAAATATATTAAAATGTAACGAAATATGTAACAATAAGCAAAACATGTAAAAATATGTATTTATAGCAAAATATGTGCAAATATATAAAATGAAATTGGTACTAATTCATTCCGAATGTCTAGTAATCTGTAGAAAAATATTACTGAAAGCAGGTATTGTATTCCGGTAAAAATATGTATTTACATGAAAATCCGTTCCCTAGTTATTACTATTCCTCCCGCCGTTTCCGTATCTTTTGCAATCTCATAATGTGTATTTCTTTATTTATATTTATAAATTGTAATTTGAACTGCTATCTATTATCTATATTAATCCCCCCCGTTGCATTTCATTTTTTTGCAATTTTTTTCTGCTATTTGTCTGCATTGTCTGCTTTTGTCATGTCATTTGGTACTGATCTGTGTATTAATATCCTCTTGCATTTCACATTGTGTAATTTAATTTGCTGTCTTATTTTGTAGTTTATTGATATTTTCTTTTCTTTAGATTGTAGACTGATGATGACGGCCAAGCCGTCGATATCTGGCTATCTCAATAAAGGGTACCCCCGGAGAAGACGGTAAAAAGTTCGCCTAAACCAATTAGAACACCGGCCCAGGCACGAAAAACTTCATCTCTGAACACTACTGAATTTTTAACATTTTTTCAATTGCTGGGCCATATTTTTAAAAAAATTAGGCTTTTGTTGTCAAGTACTTGGCTATCCGGTAGACGCCACGTTCGGCACCTGCGACCTTCCTACAGGAGTAAGGTCACGGAATGGCTTCTGAATCGTAGGTAACTCTGCCTAGGTCATCGCATCTCCCGGACAGCTAAATAGGTACTAACTCCGGCAGCGGAAACCTACGCTCTCACATCTGTAGATGTTTCAGGCTAGAGAAAAAGTTGTCTTAGTATTTATTCTTGTTTACGTATAAATAAGAATATACAATCTGGACTCTGCGAAAACTCTGTCTTTTGTAAATAATTATTGTATGAAAACTGAAAACTGATTTAATGTAGCACCCAATTGCGAACACTCATCCCCGAAATGTGATTTACAGAATTGGAGATCCGGTACTATGCGAGAAAACTCATCCCAATATTACTGAACATAGATATAAAAATTAACAGAAAATAAAACAGTTCTTTCCATTTTATCGTGAAAGATCATCATTTTCCTTCAATTTAATTTTACGTTGATTTTGTTTCTCTTCTCTGTCTACCCATGCTGTGGAGAGGGGGCTCCCAAAAGAACTAAATACGGAAAATTGTAAAAAAAGGACGATCATAGAAGTCGTAATTTGTAGAATACTGCCTAAGAACATAATTGGATTGAACCCTTCCCCCTTGATTTCCCCACTGTCACCCAACTATCCTTCACCAGCATCCGAACTGTACCTCATCATTTCCTCATTTGTCATCTACCCGTCCTCCAAAACACGACTTCAGAATTTTCTTGTCCTAAAAAACGTCGTGTCCCCATGAGATACGCAAACCTGGTGTAAAGGGTCTAGGAGGCCTAGACGCTTCCGAGTTATTCGCGATTATGTGTGTTACAATAATATTTTTTTGTATGCCATAATCTGCAAACTTTTACTTTTTTCTTCTGAAATCTTTTCGATGGATGATGGGGTGTAATTCTCTATCCACCAGTATCACACATTCCAGGTTTTATGTCGATGGTTTCGTATAAACTGCCAAAAACGATCGTCTTTCCTAAGTGTATGATACACTTATGTAAAGGATTAGAAAGATTAAAAAAAGATAATTTGTAACTAAATTCCAAAACCAAAATATTACTGGGTGCTTCAACAATGTATGCAAATGTAGTATAATACACTAAAATAAATGCACTGTTGCAAAATTTAGAGAAAAGTCAGCTGTCTGTTTGGATAGTATTGAATATGAAAAATAGTATTATAATATTTTGGGTTGTTAAAGAATTAACAAATTATTTTCTTGAATTGTTGAATCGAACATTTAAAGAATTATTTTCATTATATTGATTTTGTTATTTGAAGAACTTTTAAAGAATCATTGTTATAAATTGTATAAATTATATTGTTAATAATTGCTAAAATTATTATATTGTTGATTTGATCATATTGATATTTTAATTGAACTTAAAGAATAATTGTTATAACTTGTATAAATTATATTATTAATAATTGTTAGAATTATGGAGTTAGGCTACTGTGTTAGCAAAACGTGATATTGATATTTAAATTAGCTACAGGCTATTTGTAAATAAATTAAAAATCTAACAATATACGACCGGAAGCGGTAGCTCAGTGCATCAACTGATGTCACTGCAGCGCCTCTGACCGTGAGGTCCTAGGTTTGAGTCCTGACTGCGGCAGGATTTTCGACACTAGCTTTTCAGCTATGTCGAATTCAGTCGCTGTCTGGAGGAGAATTCTAGCGACCGGCTGCTCTGATCGGTAGTTTTCCGTGGTTTCTCCGATCAACACCAGGCGAATGCCGGAGCAGTACCCTGGCAAACGGGCCACGGACCGCGCGCTATCTGTCCTTCCTCTTCCTTGTCCTATCCTCTCCCTTTACACACACACACGTACACTAACATGCACTACACTACCACATATTCCGGGAGACTGGTCGGGAGTTTAGAGCTTGTCCCGGCTGGGGCGGTGCCCCGCTTGTGGGAGAGTCCTGGTAAGGGAGAACCCCATTAGCCGACGGTAGGTCGGCGCCGGATCTCGCCATCCAGCGGGGGAAGATGACCGTCATATCCCGAGAAAAAACATGCACAACACTAACGGGACTAATGACCAAAGCAGTTGACGCGCCCGGAAACACGAAAAAATCAATCAATGGAATCAATCAAATCAATCAAAAACAATGTATGATTACAGAACTGTTGAAAACAGTGACACTTTTACTACTTTAGCTTGATTCAAATTCATTGACAAGAGATTATTCAATTTTCAGAGCAAGAAGAAATACAAATAATAAAAGATGTAATGTTGAAAATAAATTTAAATTGAAGTGAATTAAAATTAAACCCCCTTGGCATTGGTCTAATGAAATATTCCGTTCATTTTAAAGCAAAATATTATTCAGGACTTACCATTCTGAAGGCAAAAAATATTCCTCTAAAACTTACAAAAATTTAAATGAACATGAGAAAGTAAATAAATTATCAAATTATCAATGAAGTTTTGTTCATTAACACACTGGAATTTGGAGAGGATAAAGTAACAAAATAGTTTTGAAATAATAAAAACATAGTTTTGTGTCTTTAGCAATTACAGTAAAATCTGAATAAACCGGTTCCTGCATAAGCCGGAAACCTGCCTAAACCGGAAATTTTATTCGGCCCGTGAAGTTAAATGGCATTTTACACAGCATAAAACTTAATCTGTCCAACGCGGAAACGGAGTGGTTTGTCATGTCCTGCAGGAGAAAAATCATTATAAAACGGAATTCCTGTCAATTTAATGCAATTGTCACAGAGACGCGAGATGTTCAGAATGAAATGAATGCATCTGCAAGCTCGTTTTAAATTCTCTATGCTGATGTCGTGTCCGCTTTGAATTTGAAACGGATATTTTAATTTTGGGGGTCCAAGGTAAAATGTCCAAGGGGCATTTTCCATTAAGCCCCTTGTCAATTTTAAAAGTTATAAATTAAATTTTGTTGTTGGATAGTGTGAAGGACGGTGCATATCCCATTTTCGTTGAGAACTGTAATAGTTTTGACGTCTTCCTACAACTATAATTATGAAGGTAGAGATTTATTGCCATAAAGTAATCTGTTCCTTAAAGGTAGATTTTGAAATAAGGGCATGTGCAATTTTTCGAAATTTTGTGTTTTCACGTGATTGGCGTGAAAATATGGGCGTGTAAGTTCGTGCTGTTTTAATACCACAAGTTGTATAAGAAATGAATGCAAATAAAATAACTTTGTGATGTTACTATTAAATTTATTATTTTAAATATATTACAGAACAGACAGATATAATAAATCAACTAATGAAAACTAGAGACACATTATTGAAAGTTAATGACACATTAAAACCACTTGATACATTAGATTAAAAACATAAAGCCAAAATAAATATATGCGGAAGAGTGGGATGTTAATAACGCAATAGTAAGAAATGTAGTGAATCAAACGATGCGAGCTTCGCAGGCTCTCATTTTTTTTTCAGAAAAGAAAAAACTTTAAATTTTGTTTTAAAATTAAATACGAAATGGCAAGGCAAAACAAAGATATGCACATACTTTGCGAAATAGAATTAGCTAATTTAGAAATGAAAAAGGATGAAATAGATTATTATAAAAATAGAATATTAGCAATAAAAGAAAAATTAACAGAAGTAGGGTGTCCAATTGAAGAAGATGAATTTGTTTCATGAACTTTAAGATAAAGAGAGAATATGGTAATAATGTAAAAATAATGTTAACTCTAACAAGTGTAAAAGTGTGTGACATACGAACAATTTTGAAAGATTCTATAGAATAAAGAAACATAAGAAAAGAACATAAGAAAATAATATTTTTGAAACTGCATAAAAAATTAATCATGAAAGAGCCATTCCACGTCAAATCGCACAATAGTTGGACACGACTTTTTCTTTTAAATGTACGTTTTTTTATTTTTCTTAATCTGGTCATCTAAAAAAGACACAGTTTTTTTATTTGCCTGAAAATTGATTATTTGTGTAGTTATGAATATATTAAATTTTGGAATTTACGCGTACTTCACAAAATATTATCAATTGCTGCTCCGAAAGTACTTAATATAAAAATTCCTGATTTTTCATTTAATACTTTGAAATTTTTTTATTCTTCTGTAAATACAGTTTAAAAAATAAATATTTCGTTTTAAAAAATGTAAATTGTTCAAAAAATGAAAATTTCTATATTAACTCCATGAAATAATTTTTTTTAAAAAAAATGTTGTCCTTGTTCAATTTTCTACAGACACCAGGAAAAACATGGCACACCACTCATTCAGTTCTAAAAAATCAATTTTATGTATGAGGGTACGCTCTGCCTACCCATGCACAAGCGAATTAAATTCGGTCAGTCGTTGATCCAAGTGCTGAAGAACTATAGAAAGTGACCGTCTGCCTGATTAGGGTTTCAAGAGTTATTAGTATTTCAGATGTTCACTCTGCCCCCAGAACGGATGGGTGACAGCGAAACGAGTTCAATTATGAGCCATTCCACGTCAAATCGCACAAGAATTGACACGGCTTTTTTTAAAAATATATGATTTCTTTTATTAAGTCTTGACATTCAAAAAAGAGACCCATGTTTCTTTATTTACTTGAAAATTGATTATTTGTATAGTTATGCCTATATTACATTTTGGAATATACATATACTCCGCAAAATATGATTGATTGATGCTTCGAATATACTGAACATAAAAATTCCTGGTTTGTTTCATTTAATACTTTGATATGCGTAATTTATTCCTCTGTAAATTACTTTCCCAAAAAATAAATATTTAATTAAAAATTGTAATTATTTTAAAAAATGAAAATTTCTGTATGAACAGCTCAGATTAAAAATTGAAAAAAATATAGCCGTAATTCTTATTCAATTTTCTACAAAACACAACAAAAAACTAGAGGTGCTACTGAATGGCACAGACTTTTTCGTAGCAATGTTTCCTAGTTTCCTTGGCGTGGACTGACTTTAAGGTCTTCCTCCATTCTCTGGCCAGCTGCCATCTATCATCACCGAAAGTACATTTTCTTGACGTTTTCTTAAGAATTCAGTAACTTCATTGTAAAAATGAAATATTCCTTCAAGAATATTAAAGAAGAAGAAAATCCCGTTCAAAATAGAAATTTTCTTTGTAAATTTTGAAGCCGTTTTTAAGGAAATGGCGATTAAGCATCGTCCCTAGTCTTCGAGGATTTTCGGCCCTAGCTTTTCAGCTAGGTCGAATTCAGTCGCGGTCTGGAGGAGAATTCTAGCGGCCGGCTGCTCTGATCGGTAGTCTTCCGTGGTTTCTCCGATCAACACAAGGCGAAAGCCGGAGCAGTACCCTAACAAACGGGCCACGGACCGCGCGTGATCTTTCCATCCTCTTTCTTGTCCTATCCTCACCCCTTTTACACACACTAACACGCACTTCACTTACATGCCAGAAGACCGGTCGGGGACTTAGAACTTGTTCCGGCTGAGGCGGTGCCCCGCTGGTGGGAGATACCTGGGATGGTGGGAAGCCCCGCTAGTCGATGGTAGGTCGGCATCAGATCTCGCCATCCAGTGGGGAAGATCACCGCCACCTCCAGATGAAAATCATACTACACTTACGGGTCTAATGACCTCGGTAGTTGACGCGCTCGGGATCACTAAATCACTACTGTAAGGACCTTATTTCGTACGAATTCACTGCAAAAGGCTAAAATTGCGCCGCGCGCCAACACTATTAACGATCCACTTTTGAGCCGCAAAGAGCTTGAAATTTCGCATTTACAGTAATGCTTAATCCCAATTTCTTAAAAACCGCTTCAAATTTTTTCTATAAATTACCATTTAGGAAGAAGTTTTACTCTTCTTTACAATTCTTAAAATAATATTTCCGTTCCACTATTAGGAATGTGAAAAGTTGAAAAAATGTCAAAAAAATGTACTTTGGGCGACGATAGATGGCAGCTTGCAAGAGGATGGGACAAGTCTGTAAACGCAGTCCACACCAAGGAAATTAGAAAACTTCACTACGAGAGAGTATGTGCCATTCTGTAGCACCTCTAGTTACTTTCTCGTATACGTAGATACGGAGTATGTAGTAGGGGCGCGTGAACAAGGGTCGACGACAGGCAAGGTCGTCCATCCTGCGCTCGCGGCGATGAGTCGTCCGCACGCCCGCGCCCGGGCATCAAGGCTCAACCGATAAGGTGGTCGCTCGACGGTTGCGCCCAGTGGGTGCTTGCAGGGCGAGCGCCCTGGCGTCAAGGTCACGTGACAGTCAGGAGTCAGTATAAATGTGTCAGGATAAATGTGTCGCTCAGGAAGACTCGGGCCTTACTCTCGTACCAGCTGGGGAGGACGACTGGTGCACGCCCGCTTGGGGAACTGCACTTGGTCACTTGGAGGAGTTGTAAGTTTCGATCATTAAAGAGCTACTTCGATATTCAACTTGTCGAGTTTTTGTCCAAGTAAGGCAAACTCCAGAACACCCACATCTCTCGGCAAATTCTCGCGTTTCAGCTGTTTCAGAGCGGCTCGGGACTCGACAAATGAACTTTACGTCTTATTAAACAGTGCAATTAGCAATATCCATTGGAAAAATATGAAGAAAAAAATTTAGAGCCATTTTTGAGAACATGGCGTTTGAGCGTTTCTAAAAATGCGGACATTTGAGCTCGATTTAGAAGAAAACTGTTGTTTTCCAGAAAATTTATGCGATATTATTTAAAGCATAATTATTCATAAATGTAATGTGAAGAAATCGCCTCTAATGCAAATATTACCGACGTGAGAAACAAGTCAAAAAATTTCATATTTGTAATTTTAAAAAACAAAAGAATAGAGCAATATGGCGATTATGTCATATGATAGACATTTGGCAATATCCCTACCAAAAATTTAAAGAAAACATTTGGAGCCTTCTTTCAGAAAATGGCTTTAAGTGTTACACTGAATGCGAAATTTGAAGCTCTTTTTCCCAGGAATCTATTGAGTTTTCGAAATATTTCTTTTGGAATAATTTGAAGCACTTTTACTCACAAATGCTATAATGTATACAAATCGATAGATTTGTGTATATTAACGGCGTAAAAGTTATTTAAAAAAACATTTGTGTAATTTTTGAAAAAACAAGAAACACGAAAATTGTGTATTTCTGTTACAATCTCGAAATCCATTTCCGCAGCATTACATAACTTTCTGTATACTACATATATTACTCCGTATATACGTATGTATACGAGAAAGTAACAATAGGTCATGGGCTTCCAAACGCCATTGTGTTCTTTATTGTCTAGTAACTTCTAAACCCGTTGGAAGCGAACTCTCTATTTTCCGACATGAATCACGAATTCGCCAATCTAATGACGCCTATAAATCAAGTTTCGCAAGTAAATTGTGGTTTACATGACTAAGATATTTTCTTTTCTTAAAATTGTGATCAGAAAGATTAAATTGATTGAAACATCTGTCGAATCGGAAACGGTGATCTCCACTCATGTCGTAGTGTACGCACGATTCACACAACAAACGTTAGCACTCTTCTCTTTATAAGATGAGTATTGGGACTGATACTCATAAAATTTTACTCACGTCCCTTGACAAAAAGACTGTGGTATTACATGAGCAAGGTCAGGGGGACACCCCAACCATAGGACGCAAAGGGACTCGTAAACTTCGTTTCGCTGACACGACGAAAAGCAGTAGTAGAATTCGTTCCACTATCACCCATCCCTTCTGGGGATAGAGTGAACATATGTGTTACTAATATTTCTTGAAACCTTGCAGAATTCCTTCTTTTGAGCACTTGTATCAAAGACTAACAAAACACAATTCGTTAGTGTAGGGACAAGAACCGTGCGCCCGCATACTTACAATAGATTTTTGTAGGTCCGTTCCTGTTCAGTGCCCACTTTTTACTTTCTCGTATACATACGGGAGTAATATACGAAGTATAGAGAAAGTTATGTAACGCTGCGGACAATCGATTTTGAGATTTAAACGGAAATACAAGTATTGGGGTCCCCTTTCAAAGCGTCTGTCCCTGACTGTCCCTCTGTCAGTCCCTCTGTCAGTCCCTCTGTCAGTCCCTCTGTCAGTCCCTCTGTCAATTAACAACTTCTAAGATTTCCTAAGGGAAAAAAATTGTTTGGAATTATTACAGATTGTGAAAAAAATATTTCCTAATATTTCCCAAGTTGAATACATATTTCCCAAATAAATTTTGTTCAATGATTCAACATACGAAGATTTTAATAATTAACACGTCCCTGTTTGTTTATTTATTTATTTTACGTCAAAAAACAGTTAAAACTGCGTATGACGTGCTATGGGTAAAAGTGAATTGTGTGCACATCTTCAAAATTCTGTGATCCCTACACTGTCATATACTACTTAAATTTTGAAGAAGAAAAAACCCTCCCATGTAATAAAACCTATTTTCAAGGATAAATAAGCAATAAATTTTGGCTCTTATCCATGTTGTCCTTCGGAATAATACATCCTGCCGCGACAACATGGAAACGATCATTTGAATAATTGTATTTCCCACTGAATTCTAGAAGACGTGCACAGAAAATGAAGTTACATTTATGTCCAGAAGTAAAACAAGGGGCCATCTCAGCATTTGCTCAATGGATCAGGGAAACTGGACGAAAAACCTGATCGAGATGGGGGTTATTGACCCGGAGGCTGTAGTACAATAGTTGTTACAGGTTGTTTATACACATTTATACAGTCCAAATGGTAAATAATGCATTATGTATCATTGTTAAAATTAATGTTACTTTTCTTGTGATGCTCAGTATAGTCTCTAATTGTATAGAAACAGTTATGCAGCAGAAACGATTTCACTTGGGATTTAAACTTTTCTATCGAATTTAATCGTTTAATGTCATCTGGCAAAGTGTTGTAAAATAATGTACACGTATTGTATGTGAATTTTTTGGAATGAGCTGTTGATACAGTCACCTGATGAATATGATTTCTACATCGAGTGTTTTAGTAATAGACATCGGCATTTTCTGAAAATATATTCCCGCCCTTAAGCAAGTCATTTTTAACAAAAACCACTGATTCGTAAATATACAGACACGGTAATGGTAAAATTCCTAGATTAATGAAGAAAGGGCTTACATGAATCACGTGGGTGGGATTTGGTTATTATTCGTACAATTCGTTTTTGTAATCTAAAAGTCTGGGAGCTATGAGATGCATTTCCCCAGAATATTATGCCATATCTCAGGCGGGAATGAACATACGCGAAATATACACAACGAGCAGTGTGAAGGCTGAATTTGAAAGAATTCTGAACGCGTAGCATAATGAACTTAATTTTGTGTTCAATTCATTTAAATGGACGGTCCATTTAAGGTTTGACTGAATTAAGAGACCTAAAAATGTTGTTGCCTTAACATCAGCCAATGGTACACCGTTCATTTTCAATGGAGCACAGAATTGTTTATTTGAAATGGAAAACTGCATTAAAACCGTTTTCTTTTCGTTTACTATTAATTTGTTATTTCGGAACCAATTTGAAACATCTGATATTGTACTATTTACGGTTTCTTTATTGCAAAGGATGTTCGTATCATCCGCAAAGAGAACCGTTCTTCCGTTTCGAATCGTCGAGGGCATATCGTTTACGTAAAGTAGGAACAGAATAGGGCCTAAAATCGATCCTTGAGGAACTCCACATGCAATGGGCAAAGAGTCGGAAAGGTGCGTACGTAATGTTCCATCATTCCAGTAAGGTATTTCAACTCTCTGAGATCGTTGTTTAAGGTACGAACATAACCAATCTAGAGCAATACCACGGATTCCATATGAAGGTAATTTTGAAAGTAAAATGTCATGATCAATGACGTCAAAAGCTTTTGAGAGATCTAAAAATAATCCAGTAGGTGCCTTATTTTGATCCAATGATGAGGCGACATCTTTAAGAAAAGAAAATATAGCTGTTGCCGTTGATTTTGATTTTGTAAATCCATGTTGGTAATCTGAAAGCGCGTCGTGTTAACTGAGATAGGTTTCCATTCGTACGTAAAAAAAAAGTGTCTCTAATATTTTTGAAAAAACTGATAGAAGAGAAATGCACCGATAATTTTGAATTTCATTTTTGTTGCCTTTTTTGAAGAGCGGCTTAATTTTAGCTGTTTTGAAAATATCTGGAAACGTTCCGGTGCATAACGATGAATTAAATATGTGAGTTAATGGGTGTATAATGGCATACGCACAGGTCTTTAACAAGAAATCCGGAAATTCATCTAAACCGGACGAATATTTACTTTTTAGTTTACCGATTATTTTGAGAATTTCATTTTAAGAAGTTTCGGAAACAAACATCGTGTCTAAAATTGTGGGTGAACTGTTTTTGAATTTTGTGCCTGAAGACCCTTAGTGAGATCGGCAACAATTCTCGAAAAGTATTGGTTAAAGAGATTGATTTGTACACCAACATCTATTGCGGGTTATGAGAAATAAATACGCTATCTGCTGATTCTATATATTCTACTTAGGAAATTGCCGTTTCACAATTCCTAGGAATTCTGCATTTTTTTCTTAGGAAATTTTAGGAGATTTCAATATGGGTTGACGGATACCTTCAAAATTAGAGTTGTCATCAATTTCAACCAAACTACTATCATTTTTAGTCTGTTCATTTGATTTCTGAGTACATAGATACTTAAGAAACGATCCTTCTTGTTTAGCTTCTTCTTTACTTCTTTCTGCCTTCCGTTTACGATTTTGAGCTTCAGAAGGGCGTTTTCTCTCATAGTTTACTGAAATTATTGTAAATACATTTAATACAGTAATAATAAATGATTATAAGCGATATCTTCATGCAATTGAAATTCATCGTCACTGCAATTAGAAATCTTACCTATATTTGTACACTATGTTGTTGTTTTTATTGGCTATAGGGTGAAAGAAGTACCCTGTATCCCAATCCCAGTACCTTGTGCTTAAAACACAAATTAAAAGATACAGTGGCTCACAAAACTATTCGGACAGTTCTTAATTTCACCAAAAATTGCTTAAATGTTCCTCATAAAACCACAATCATTATTTAGCACATGAATTTGAAAGAATAGAATGTTTTTATATACCTAAACATTACAATTACTTTCAAAAATCTGTATTTGTTTGTTTAAAAGAAAAATTAATCGCCATGCAGAAACTTCGCTTCAACAAAACTATTCGGACAGCCGTTGGGACAACGCGTAACGATCTTTTGATCTCCGAAAAGAACGTTAAAACCTTCCACCCTTGCTGCGCATTCAAGATCACCTGTCAGTCAATGACTCAGATTCGTGGAAACCTTAACATTTAAGCGAAATGAGTCACGGAGGAAAGAACACCACTTTGAGCAGCGTCAACTGGTTATTTACCGTAATCCAAAAGGCAAATCAAGCTGAAAAATTTGCAAAATGCGAGTAATGAAGAAAGTACAGTGAGAGACATAATCTCACGACACATCAATGCAGAGAGGATTGAACTACAACCTGATAATATGTGTATATTGTGACGTCGTGGGAATACACAATAATCACAGACACGAGCTTCAATGATAAATATGTACAGGTTTATTCACAATATGTACAGTACTACTTTAAGTTACAGCTCTGGTAGATCTTTACTTTCCTGATCGCAGGAGCGATCCTTAAAAATGAATAACTGACTCGTGGCCCGCGCCACTCCTCAGCGAGCCTCCCGCACACAGCAGACAGCTCCGGCGACCTCTTGTCACCCGTGGATATAGTCCACAACGGCGTCCCAACACATGGTTTGCCGCACGAGCCTAGCTCGGCTCCGCACCGCCCTGGGCGCAAGTTTTTGTGCGTTCGCACGAGGGTTCCCTCTCAGCTCAACAAACCCCACCCCCGCGCTCTGCGTCCGCTCTTATATAGCCCCCACCCACGTGACCTGAAACGTCACTGGGTTTTGCACACGGCCCACACTGACCGCTTTGCCCGGCATTTTTGGACATCCATTTCCCTGGATTCCAAGAATTTGACACGCGGCACGCGGCAAAAATGCGCTGTCCCGTACTTTGGGCATCCCTTTCCCTAGCTCTTAGGATTTCCCAGAATACCTCGGCGTGTCACATCCTGCCTGGCCCCTGGCGTCTAATCCTCTGCCGCCGCCCTTTGTGGCGGTTGCTAACTGTAGTCCTACAATACGTTACATACTTCTCCATACCCTATTTTGAATTTTTTATGCAGGATATAACCACAATAAAAAATTCGTCCCGCAACTAGATTTGTGGATCTGGATATGATTATACCATTTACCTGGCCATTGGGCTCACACTCTATTGATCTCTCTAACCTACTCTATATTTACAACATATTTTTTTTATCAAAATCTAGCTAATATAAATAACTAACCTACTTCACGTACCTCCTTTCATTCTAATATATACAATTTTCTACAATCTTAAATTCCATACAGTCTGCTGCAATTACCTCCGTAGTATTCACAATCAAATGATGTGATACTTTCCCTGATACCCCCAGAACCAACAATGTCTTCAGAGCTTCACTTTGTACCCATAATTGCACATACATAAGACACACATGAAACAAACAGAATACACAAACAATACACTTTCAACAATTTGTTACATATATACAGTGATTCTTCTCTTGTCTTGATTTTATACAATGCAATCAAGTGATTCGGTTCAGTGTAGCCCTCCGCATTCCCAGTTCAGTTCAGGTTCCATGTATCAGTAAAACATACGGCTTAAGGCATCAGCATTTACGTGATCCTTACCCCTTTTATGAATAATTTCTAAATTGTATGCTTGGATCATTAATGACCAACGCATCAATCTCGGGTTTTTACTTGAACAATTATTTAGCCATACTAATGGGTTGTGGTCTGTTTCCACTTTAATTTTTGCATTTCCATCCAAATAGTACTTTAGTTTCTGCAATGCCCATATTATGGCTGTGCACTCCTGTTCTGTTGTACATCGTAATAATTCCGAATCTGTGAATTTACGACTTAAGTATAACACCGGTTTTTCTTCTCCTCTATCATTATACTGTGCCAAAATGATGCCAATACCTCTTTTTGACGCATCACACTGCACTATAAAATCCTTATTAAAATCTGGCGCGTGAAGGACGGGTTCGTGACAGAGAGCGTTCCTCAGTTTCTCGAATGCCATCTCGCATGCTGGCGTCCACGTTACCCTGCCTTGCCGTTCGCGACCTCGCAATAAGTCCGTTAATGGCGCTGATATACCCGCATAATCGGGAATAAATTTCCTGTAGTAACCCGTTAATCCGAGAAAAGCACGCACTTGCTTTTTCGTTTGAGGTACGGGGTGCTCTTTAATAGTTTTTACTTTGGCCTCTACCGGCCGCATCATGCCACTACCAACCATGTAGCCTAGGTATTGCACATTCTTACGCGCGTATTTACACTTGCTTGGCTGCACATGCAACTTCGCTTTCTCTAATATTAGAAACACCTGCTCTAAATGTCTAAGGTGTTCTTGCCATGTGTCGCTATAAATGGCGATGTCATCCAAGTATGGGACTGCAAATTCTGCACATCCTGCTAATAAAGCTGCCATCATCCTACTACACTGAAAAGGTGCATTTTTTAGCCCGAAGGGCAATCTTAATGGCCTATACGTGCCAAAGCTTGTACAGAAAGCCGCATATCTTTGCGCTCTCGGAGTGAGCGGTATCTGATGATAAAATTTTGCTAAATCCAATGTAGTAATAATCTTAGCTGCCGCTACTGCTTCTATCCTCTCCTCCATGTTCGGCAACGGAAAATATTCTGATTTTATAATTTGGTTTAGCTTGCGATAATCTACGCACGGTCTTGGTTTTCGTCCCGGCGCCTCTACAAGAATCATAGGGGAAGCATAATCAGAGTCGCCTATTTCGATTATGTTATCCCGTAACATCTTCGCGATTTCTTCCTGCAAAATTTTTGATTGACGCGGCGACATTCGATAAGGCGCACTTCTTATCTTTTTCGACTCGTCCGTCAATTCAATGTCCATGGTGACGACATCCGTCAACCCTGGTCTGTCTGAAAATATATGCTTGTACTTTACAATTAATTTGAGCAGTTTGTCGCGGAACTCGTCTTCGACTTCTGTTCCTTCGAGCATAGCTTCCGCATCGAAGTCGGCACTATCAAGGTTAATAGCGTACTTATCCAGCTCGTCTTCCTCAACTTCAAAGTTTGAGCTGCGATCTGCTACATAATTCAGATATTCGGTACGTTGCACGTACGCTTTCAACATGTTAATGTGGTAGATACGCTCTTCCTTTTTCCCAGGCATTCGGACAGAGTAGTTCGTGTCCGAATTTTTCTCTACTACTTCTCCCGGTCCTATCCATTGAACAGATAACTTTTTTGTGCGATTCGGGGCCAACACCAGCACCCGGTCGCCCGGCGCGAATTCTCTGTGTACGGCTCGCCGATCGTACCACGTTTTTCTTTTCTCCTGCTCGTTAACAAGCTTCTCGTGAGCTAATTCGCGAGATTTCTGAAGCCTATTTATTAGCTTGAACACATATTCGACGACGGAATTTTCTTCCTCATCGTCCTCGCCTGCAAGGTGTTCATATAATAAAGTTATGGGAGTTCTGAGGTTCCTCCCATACACTAATTCAGCTGGAGTGAATCCGAGGCTCTCGTGCACCGTGGTTCTCAAAGCAAATAAAATCGCGGGCATTTGGTCCTCCCACTCCGTTCCTGCTTCCAAGCATAACACTTTGATTAAGCGATTCATCGTTCTATGCACGCGTTCGATAGGATTTGACTGCGGGTGGTAGGGCGAACTTCTCACCAATTTGATCCCAAACTTCCTAGCAAATTCACCTGTCAATGCGCTTGTAAAGCACGTGCCCTGGTCTGTTTGTAATTCCTTAGGAAACCCGATTCTACTGAATAATGTCAACAAGGCACTAATGATAGTTGTTGATTGCAAATCTTTAATTGGAATAGCTTCCGGATACCTAGACGCTAAACAAATGGCTGTCAAAATAAACTTGTTGCCTTCTTTACTTTCGGGAAGAGGTCCACAAGTATCAATATTTATTTTACCGAAGACTTCCGTTATCGGCGGTACTAACATTAACGGTGCTTTTTTTCGATCATTTGGCCTACCAACCTTTTGACACACATCGCAAGTTTTCACATATGTCTCCATATCCTGGAAACAACGAGGCCAATAAAAGTATCGCGACATGCTGGATTTGCTCTTAGTGCAACCTAAATGTGCATTCGCGGTTTCATGGCACACCTTGAGAACGGCGGCCCGATATTTAGTCGGAACTACTAACATATTAAATTTTTCTCCGCGATTGCTGTGTCTTGACCGATACAAAATACTATTTTTCACGAAATACGACTCTCGCCCTGCTTCCGGTACGTTGTGCTTATTCGCGTCGTATAATGTTTTGATTTCCGGGTCACTTTGTTGTGAAGCTGCGAACTCAGTCTGGGTAACATTTATGAGTTCATTCACTTCGGGCGTTAGTACACTTGCACTGGCGTCCCTTTCACTAACGGCTCCCTGCTGCCTCAATTGTTCAAGGTTTTCTACCTGCTCGTCCGCGTCAAACTCGCCTGCGTGTCGGTCAGCCGGCCCCGACTCTTGAGTCACCCGCGACGTTTCAGCGGCTTTTGCCCGCGTCGTTACGGCTGCAACTAATTGTGGCTCAATAAATCCTGCCTTTACTTCTTCCAACAGAGCAGCTGTTCTATTACTTAATAAGTAATATCCGCTGTCGCATTCCCGAGGCACAACTGCGGCTTTAGTTACTACTTTCCCGAATGGCCCTTCAATAGTGACTTCTGCCACCGGGAGATTTCGTGGTGAGGCATCAAGCGGTTGCAAAATCCACACGCTTTCTCCCGTTAAATTCTCGTCGCTAATAAATTTCTCATGGACAAGATCGAAACTGGCACCACAGTCGCGCAAAAATCTTCCGGGAATTTTATTAATTTTTCCAAAGAACACGTACGGTGAAAACAATTCCGTAGCTGTTTTGTCTGCCACATGATTCATTTTTTCGGCCACGCGGCGCTGCGGGCATTCACGGACCATGTGGTCTGTGGCACCACACCCGTAGCATTTCCGCTTGTCTGGCTTCTCGTATGCTGCCCTAACATCGGTTTTCTTACCGCTCGATTTCCCCTGAATTTCCGGTACTATCGGCATCGTCTTGCTCGTGCTTGCAACTTGTTCCCCTACGGCTTCCGATTTCCTATAAGGCTTGAACGAAGACCGTTTCCAGCCTGCCCTATTGTTTTCATAGTTGTCTAGTTTACGAGCTAGTTCTAACGGCATCTTAAATTCCCCCCACTCATCAATAAAATGCTCTTTAATATCAATAGGCACACGACGCTTCAATTGATCGGTTACAATTAGATTCATTAAGTCCTCGAACGTATGAATATCTAGTCCTGCTACCCATTCTTTGCAATAATTTTTCAGCTCTCTCGCGTATACGTTCCAGGTAGTATTCGCGGCTTTTACATGTTTCGCGAACAATTGTCGAAACTTCTCGGCATTAAATCGATACATTTCTAATAACCTATTCTTTAAATCGGCATATTCTGTTCTACTACCTTGCCCTTCTAAAGTTAGCGATGCATTGATTTGGTGTGGGAGCAGTCCCATAAGATTTGCCACCCACTCTTCTTCTGGAATTTCTAATTGTTCCGCCTGACTCTCAAAAACACTTAAAAATGCTGTTATGTCGTCGTCCTCCCCTTTGAATCGGCTCATAACTTGATTTAATCGAATGTGCATTTTGCTATTTACTTCGGACTGCGGACTAGCTCTACCCGCCAGTTGGCTCTGTTCTATTCTCAGTTTTTCTAACTGAAATGCACGTTCCTTCTCTGCTTCGCGTTCGGCTTTTTGATCCTTATAGGCTAATTCGCGTTCGGCCTTTTCTCGTTCGCGTTCATCCTTATATGCCTGAGCTATCCCTTTCACAAATTCCTCCTCGTAATCGGAATGCTCCTCTATCAATTTTTTTAGAACTACCAAAGTTTCCCCACCTGTAATTTGGAGTCCTAATTCCTGTGCCACGTGCACTACACAATCTTTCCCGAATCTCGGTAAGTAAGCCATAACTGAAACCTGAACCGAACCTTACAATGCAGATAGCTATACTTACACCAGATCCTTGCTGACTTCTTGATTTTATCAAAGCCGGTTGGCTTGGAGACGTCCTTCCTTCTCCGTCCTTCCTTCCTTCCTTCCTTCCTTCCGGCGTTGCCGTGAAGACGTGGGCGTCTGGCTAGGAGCGGACCCTCTCTGCTCCCGTGCGTTGTAATTATGTCTGCCCGTCGACACACCCACGCACTGGCCCACCCACTGTTCGTAATATTGCGACCACGTATGAGTATGGTGCAACAATGCCGTGCCGTTCCGGCGTGAATGTTTTAACTGCTGCTATTATCACAATTGAGCAACACTTCCCCGTGGAATTCTTATAACCGCATCCACCAATTATACTATTTGGTGAATGATATTCCCCGTGGAATTCGTTTAACCGCTGCCACCAATTATGCTATTTGGTGGGTGATATTCCCCGTGGAATTCGTTTAACCGCTGCCACCAATTATGTCATTTGGTGGGTGATATTCCCCGTGGAATTCGTTTAACCGCTGCCACCAATTATGTCTACCCGTCTGTGACGTCGTGGGAATACACAATAATCACAGACACGAGCTTCAATGATAAATATGTACAGGTTTATTCACAATATGTACAGTACTACTTTAAGTTACAGCTCTGGTAGATCTTTACTTTCCTGATCGCAGGAGCGATCCTTAAAAATGAATAACTGACTCGTGGCCCGCGCCACTCCTCAGCGAGCCTCCCGCACACAGCAGACAGCTCCGGCGACCTCTTGTCACCCGTGGATATAGTCCACAACGGCGTCCCAACACATGGTTTGCCGCACGAGCCTAGCTCGGCTCCGCACCGCCCTGGGCGCAAGTTTTTGTGCGTTCGCACGAGGGTTCCCTCTCAGCTCAACAAACCCCACCCCCGCGCTCTGCGTCCGCTCTTATATAGCCCCCACCCACGTGACCTGAAACGTCACTGGGTTTTGCACACGGCCCACACTGACCGCTTTGCCCGGCATTTTTGGACATCCATTTCCCTGGATTCCAAGAATTTGACACGCGGCACGCGGCAAAAATGCGCTGTCCCGTACTTTGGGCATCCCTTTCCCTAGCTCTTTGGATTTCCCAGAATACCTCGGCGTGTCACATCCTGCCTGGCCCCTGGCGTCTAATCCTCTGCCGCCGCCCTTTGTGGCGGTTGCTAACTGTAGTCCTACAATACGTTACAATATATACAACAAAAATTAACTACTTTCTAAGTAGAAGTTCCTAACTTCTTTCTTCTGTAAATTAATAACTTTCACAAAAAATAGAACAATAATATTTATTATAAAAAATGTACCAAATTTGCGCCCCCTGAGGTTTGCGTCCTAGGCGGTCGCCTAGTTTGCCTATAGGTAGCGCAGTGAGTAAATTAAGGAGTACGACAGGGGTGCAGTTTGTCCCCAACGCTTTTTAATATATACCTAGACGACGCTCTTAGTGTGGAAGAGAGAATGCTCAGAAGGAATGTACTTGGGAAATGGGAATTATACGGCGGCGATGGTGCGCGGCGGCGTTGGTGTAACGGTTAGCGTATCGGGCTGTTATATCCAAGTTCGCGGGTTCAAACTCGATCGAAGCCGTGGATTTTTAAGGGCGAAAAAATTCCTCGCACGCCTCCCTTCGGAAGGGAAGTAAAGCCGGCTGTCCCATGTTAGTAGATTTACTGCATATAAAAGATCCTCAAGCCTAAATGAAGCCTCTGAGCTAAATTCAAATTGCCTGTTTCGTCGCCCAAGTAATACCTTCTTTCTCCCTTAGTAGGTGAAAGGAGCGTAACGAAATTTGCGTGGTCAGACGGAAGAGTGGCCTAAGTCTCGCCACGTGAAATAAGGGATTCATTCATTCTTTTATTTGCAGACGACCAGGTTTTAATTGCTAGAAATGAAAATGAACTTCAGAAAAATGCTCATATATTGAGTAATATCTTGGAAGATTACAACCTCAAAATCTCTATCAAAAACAGTAAAGTAATGACTTTCCACGACAAATACCCCGTCAGATCAAAATATGTATTAATAATTCAACGTTGGAACAAGTAAAACATATCAACTACCTAGGCGGCGACTTGAGCTATGATTACGAGAACGACATTGACATCAAAGTCAATCGGTTCCAACAAATGTGCGGCACAATAAGACGGACGCTCCCGAAGAAGATAAGAAGAGATACGCAACTAAAAATGTACAAAGTAATGGCAGTACCAGTTTTACTGTACAGGAGGGAGTCGTGGGTTGTGATAAGAAAGAATAGTAGTATATATAAGCTTCCGAGATATTTCTAAGAGCAGTAAAAGGCTGTAGGGAATTGGTTCAATTCGTTTAGATTGATGGCAAACTTCATGTGAATGTGTCTTGATGAAAATAGTATAAAGGAATTTCGTAGAAAGCAGTTTCTGAAGGTGCCACTAACATTTGAGTCCCGTCGAGCTGGGTTGGTCTACGTCCTGACGGGGGGATACAGAGAGGGCTCTCAAGTATTCCTTTCCATCACAAGTCACTTTTCTTCTCCCCATTGTACATTCTCATTCTTCTATACCATCCTGTCTTTTCTTCTCCCTCTTCTATTTCACTGGCTCCCTCTGTATGCTGAACGGCCACCCATGTGTTTGCCGTGCATGGCGACCCGTGTCGGAGGGAATGTATGTCCTGGCGGTAGAGGGGCCTGTCTGTTTCCCAATTACTCTCCTCGTGCTCCTTTTTTCTTGGCACCCAGGGATACGTGCTCTTACGTATTTTTGGGAACATTCCTTGTAGGTCTCGATACACTTGCTTTGGCTACGGACTCTTCTAGACGGGTGGTCGGGAGCTAACCCACTCCCGATCAACCGGTTTGACTAGGTCTTGTACTGAACTCCAGGGTGAGCGGGGGGATCCAGGGCGGTGCAGCGCTGTGGTAACCCCCCCACTATATCCCCGTGGCAACCCTGGCACTCCCGATGGAGTGTCCCCTTGTTGGGCTCCGTGGTGGGTGGGGACCACGGGGATGAATCTGATATCCTCTTAATGGATAAAAAACCTACCCCCCGCCCTCTTCCATCAGGAAGAGGAGATTTGTTGGCGAAACAGTAAATCTTGAGTTTTTTTGTAATGAGTCAGACAGACCCACTAAACCCCGCTTTCTCGTCATGTCAAGTAAAAGAGAAAATGAAACTATGAAGAGTGTCAGCCCAATCAAACTTGCCAGGGAAATTGAAAAGTTTGGTATATTTCAGTCAGTGGCCAGTCAGAGAAACAGCACAATTCTTTTTGAATGTCGCTCTGACGAACAGATCAGCAAGATCCTCGACCTCAAAGAAATAGCCGGCCTCCAGGTGCATGTGTCCGCTCACCCGACCCTAAACCTCTGCAAGGGTGTGGTAAACCACGAAGACTTCTCTACCAAATCGGAAGAAAATGTGAAAGCCTTCTTTGAGCCAAATGGTGTGCCAGAGATTTACAGGATTCAGCGGAGAGTCAATGGGGTACCCACTCCTACCTCACCTCTGACCACTCCTACCAATACTGACCTTCGACCGTCCATCGCTACCAGAGAAGATATCGTGTAGCTTCTACAATCTCCGTGTCAGGCAATATGTTCCAAACCCTCTGCGCTGCTTTAAATGCCAGAGGTTTGGCCATACGCAACCTCGCTGCATGAGCGCCGCAGTCTGCGTGCACTGTGGAAGGGAGGTTTGTAATGACTAACTGCTCCGCCGAGGCAAAGTGCGTAAACTGTTGTGGAAAACATCCATCTAATTCCAACCAGTGCCCCATTTTCTTAAGAGAAAGAGAGATCCAGAAGATCAGGGTCTCTGAGAAAGTTTCCTTTCCGGAGGCACGACGCCGTTACCAGACGCGAAACACCGTGGACATGGCCCGAAGTTTTGCTGACACCGTGGGTCAACATAAGAAAATCAATTCGGAAACCCAAACGCCTAAAGCCTCCACTTTGCGCGATGCCGCCTGCCAGGTGTCCTTTGATGACATCGGCGGAGATGCAAATCCCAAATCTCTTGTCCAGCCTGAAACAAAATCGGAAACACAAACCATAAATATTGCAACCAACACCCAAACACATCAAGAGAAGCTGAGGCCGACAGGCAGTATTGCTAGATCTAGGTCGCCTGTCTCAAGGGACCGTGGTGTCTCAATACATGCGACCCTCTCCAGCAGTAGTCAAGATGACTCTGCTGGGAATGGCGAACTCCGCATGAACAAAGCCATTACTTTCCAACAAAGAAGGAAAAAGAAGAAAAAGAAACCTGATACATAACCTACCCTTGAACCAAAAACTTAACTAGAAACTATGGCTCTCCTCTCATGGAACATAAATGGCCTTCGAAACCGTTTGGATGAATTGAAGTTAAAGTCTATACATAGACCCGTGGTTATCTGCCTGCAGGAAACACATCTCCTTTCTGAGCACTCCCTCTCTACGCGGCTTTTGTTCCTACAGGCAAGACGTAGACGATGGCCTCCGCGCCCATGGCGGAGTCGCCACGTTTATCACAAACACTTTGGTATCGAAAGAAATAGACATACGAACCACTCTGCAGATATCTTGCGTTCGAGTAAATTTCCGAACTATTTCTGTTACCATTTGCAACATTTATATCCCGCCTGGACAAGTCGTGTCGCAAAAAGAACTGGAAGATGTGCTCTCTCAGGTGCCTACACCTTTTCTCATTGTGGGGGACTTTAACGCCCACAACCCTGCCTGGGGTGGCACAAGGTCATGCACGAGAGGCAGGTTACTTGAAAATATCATAGATAACCAAAACTTAATTCTCCTAAATTCTGGCGAAAGCACACACTTTTCCGTAGCTTCTAACACATTCTCGCCCGTGGACCTAGCTCACTGTAGTCCCTCCGTTTCTACAATCTTCGAGTGGACTGTCCTTGGCGACCTGCATGGCAGTGACCATTTTCCCATTCGGGTTAACCTCAATATTCCCGATCTGAACGTTGCTCGCCCTCGGTGGCTAATCCACCGAGCTGAGTGGGAAACATTCAAGAAAGAATTACGAATATCGCAAAACTGCCCAAACGACATCAATGCTATGGTTGCCCATTTTAATAACGCCGTCCTTCATGCGGCCTCATTTGCCATCCCGAAGTCGTCGGGCCATGCACGACACCCCCCTGTGCCATGGTGGAACGATGATTGTGCCACCGCGGTCCGGGATCGGAAGAGGGCATTGGCAAAAATTAGTAGGTTCCCAACCATGGAAAACCTAATAAACTATAAAAGATCCCGAGCCAGAGCTAGATTAACGATACGGGAAAGTAAGGCTGCGTCCTGGAGAGCCTACATCTCGTCACTCTTTTGCCGTTCATCCCCTAAACTTGTGTGGAGAAAGGTCTGAAAAAGCGGTGGAAGACTCCCTTCGCCGTCTATTTCAGGGCGTATGGTAAATGGCAATCTCCTAACCTCTCCACAAGAAATTGCTGAAGAAATGGCCTCTCATTACGAACAAATATCCAGCTCCGTACACTATTCTTCTGGCTTTCAAAACACGAAAAGAAAAATGGAAAACTGTAAATTAGACTTCTCGAGTCGCGTGGAGGAAGATTACAATGCCTTTTTCTCCATGGACGAACTCTCCGGTGCCCTCGCTTGTGCGAAAAATTCTGTTCCAGGATCAGACCAGATACATAACCAAATGTTGACACACCTACCTGAAAACGCTCGTTCGTTTCTCGTCGGCATTTTTAACAAGATTTGGGCTGAACATGCTATACCAAGCATTTGGCATGAGGCCATCGTCCTCCCAATCCCTAAAGAAGGAAAGGACAGAACAACCCCCTCAAGTTACCGCCCAATCTCGCTCACATGCTGTGTGTGCAAGCTTTTGGAGCGAATGGTAAATACGCGTCTGGTCTGGCTCCTGGAACAAAAGAACCTATTTATACCTCTCCAATGTGGCTTCAGGAAGCACAGGTCAACCATGGACCACTTAGTCACCCTCGCTACGCAGATTTCCACTTCTTTCGTGCTACGTCAGCACCTGGTAACAATTTTCTTTGATATAGAGAAAGCGTATGACACCACCTGGAGGTACGGTATTCTTCGCACCTTGCATACTTGGGGCCTTAGGGGACGGCTCCCTTTGTTTCTAGTAGGTTTTCTTTCATCAAGATCTTTCCGCGTCCGCCTTGGCGACGTGTTATCCTCTAGTCACCAGTTAGAAAACGGTGTTCCCCAGGGATCAATTTTGAGCGTCACTCTGTTTGCCATTGCTATCAATAGTATTGCATCAGTTATCCGGGAGCCTGTGAAAGCATCACTGTTCGTTGACGATTTTGCAATTTTTTGCTCCTCCAAGAGCGTGCACGTTATTGAAAGGCAACTACAACTTGTGCTCAACAAACTGCAGGAATGGAGCGAAGAAACAGGATTCAAGTTCTCTACCACAAAAACCACTTGCATGCACTTTTGCAGTATCCATCACCTCCATAATCACCCCGACCTTTTTCTTGGAGGACAGCAGCTTCCATTCGTTGAATCCGCAACCTTCCTTGGACTCGCATTCGACAAGAGCCTAACCTGGCGAAAACACATCCGTAAACTACAGAGCCGATGTGTATCACCTATGAATCTCCTTCGCCCTCTTACTGGTAGCTCTTGGGGCGCAGACCGTGTTTATCTTCTGCGTTTGTATAGAACTCTCATCCGCCCTATCTTGGATTACGGATGCATAGTGTATGGGTCAGCGTCTCCATCAACCCTCTGGCCATTAAATACCATACACAATGCTGGCATAAGGATTAGTACAGGCGCCTACCACATGAGTCGCATCGAATGCGTCTTGGCCGAGGCTGGAGAACCATCCCTGAGCCGAAGGCGGGATATTCTGATTGCCTCCTATGGCGCGAAATTATCCAATGTTGATACTCCCTCGTGTCAAGCAGTCCTCCATCCTACCCACCTGACTTCATATGCGCTTAGACCGTCATTACCCCATCCCCTGGGTGTCCGTCTCCGTATGTTCTTACAGAAGCTTGATATAAAACTACCCAACCCTGTGAACCCCCCCCCCGAAACTTTGTTTCCCCTTGGAAACTACACCGGCCGATAATAGATCTTAGACTGTCTAACCTTCCTAAATCCTTAACTCCCCCCAGTACATTCTTATCGGAATTTGAGGCGATAAAATCTACGCATCCTGGCCATTTCTTTATTTACACCGATGGCTCCTCCCAAAACGGCAAAGTCGGATGTGCCTTCTACTGCAGTAGATCCACGCAAGGCTTTCGACTAGACTCTTCGTGCAGCGTCTATACCGCAGAAAAGTATGCGCTCTTGGAAGCACTTAAATATGCTGGATCGATGTCACTAAAGAAAGTAGTGATCTGCAGTGTTTCAAAAAGCTCTCTTGAATCCATCTCCTCCTCGTCTTGTGACCCACTGACAATGACCATCCAACAGCAAATCCACCATCTCTTGGTCCGCCACTGTATTTTAGTATTTTGTTGGGTCCCTGGACACGTGGGAATAAGAGGAAAGAAAATAGCTGACCTGGCAGCAAAGTCTGCCTCGAAGAAAAGAGAATTGGACATCTTCACAGTCCCCACGGAAGACACTAAGCTGTTTATAAAACGCTCTATCCGCTGTGAATGGCATAACTCAGATTATAAGCTCACGAGAATCAAGGATTCCATAAATCCTTGGTCTTCCTCATCTCGTGATGCTCGGGGAGAGGAGATCATTTTAACACGCCTCCGGATCGGTCACTGCTATTTCTCCGACGGTTATCTCCTCCACGGGTACCCACCCCCTTAATGCAAATACTGCAAAATAGATGTTACCGTGGAGCATGTTCTCTTACACTGTGTTAAGATGAGAGAGAGCCGTCGAAGGCATGACCTTGCTAGCTCCCTTGCGGAGATTCTTAGTAATGACGAATCTTCTCTCTGCAAGCTTTTTGGCTTTTTGCGAGAGACTGGCTTGTACAACCTTATCTGAGAGAAGATGATAATGCCAATTATTGGCTTTTAGCCCGAGATTTTAAACAAAAAAACGATCTGGCAATTTTCTGCCAAACCCTTTTATTAGGATACGTCCCTTCTCAGTTTTACTTTGCTTTCTATTAAAGATTTTAATTTTCTTTGTTAACTTGGAACTGCAATATTATGCACTGGTCTTAAAATAATTTGACACGGGCGCAAATGACCTTAGCCGTTGAAGCGCCCTTAAACTCAATCAATCAATCAACATTTGAGTGATGTTTTTTAATGAGGCAGATTTGAAACCTTTTTTTGTCACTCAAAGGTTGATTTTGGAATTGCATAATAATTAAACGTGCTACTTAATCGCTTGTATACAGATGTCTTCCATTCAGAGTTTGGTAGATTAAGTCACAGAATGTATTTTCATGTTTCTGTCATTCTATTTCTTGGATCTGATCAGTGGTAAAATATTTTAAAAAATTGTTATATTTTTTCCTTTCATATTTTATTTGTAGGATAAAGTAGACACCGCTTTGTCTGAAGATGAAGAAAGTGGTGATATATCTCATATTGGAGAAATTTCTGATGGCATTAGTGTTATGGCAGATGGAATGGCTCCAATACCGGGTGGGCCGTTTTCAGCTTTAACTCCTTCCATGTGGCCTCAAGACATATTACTCAAGCTTGTACAGCAACCTGAAGACCCGAATTCACAACCTGATTATAGGTAAGATACAATTTTTCTATTCAGATAAATTTTGCATGGTATTGTTTCAAATTATAGAGATAATGCTGTAAGTATTATACTGTCTAATAGAGTTCTACTAGACAGTATTACTAAAATTTGAAATTAATTTGAGAATCAGTCAAATATTTACGTTTTTGGAGCAATGATTATGCAAATTGAGTTAGGAAATGATCTGAAACGATTTATTTATCATTCAGAATTCTATCAGGATATTCAAATGCCCTAGTGCCATACATTTCAGTTGAATTTGGTTGTATAATTTGAATGACTGCCTACAGCTATTTCCAAATTATATGGGGGGTGCATCAGTCCAAGAAAACATATAATATGTATATAATAAAGATATTGTCATATAATTATCAAGAGAAATAGTAAATAAATCAATATATATTTGAACGAAGAGCCTTATGCAAACTCGTATGAAATGACCGCATGTTGATAATTTTATTTTTCCACAGATTTGACGAGTTTGGTTTTCGGGTGGAAGAGGAAGATGGCCCTGAACAGAATTCAAATAAACTCCTAGGCATCCCATTTGTGGAAGACCCACAACACAGGTACTTAATTGATATGTGGAAGAAATTCTATTATGTTCTTTTTTGTACGAATGCTCCTCCACGTTCTTCGTCAAAACAGGGCATGATTGGTTACTTTTGCATGTAAGAAAACTTAATTATTTCACTCATAAACTATCTAGCAATAATATCCAAGAATTCCATCCGTCTCAGCCAATCAGAGAAGGTTTACTCATGTAATATATAATTTTTGTTTTATTCCTACGATGTGTACTAGCCTTTCCTCCGGGATTTAGCATTTGTGATGCTTGAAATGTGTTCCAGTTGCCTGTCCGGTCTTTCTGTCCAATGTATCTGTCGCGACTGTCTTTCTGTCCGGCATGTCCGACGTTTTCCCGTTTGAGCGTTCCGTTTCTATGTTTGACTGCATGTGTGTCAGCGCATCTGTCTTTGAGAGAGAAATTGAGAGAGACGGAGAGATACACACACACACACACACACACACACGGATAGATAGACACACACACACGGATAGATAGACACACACACACGGATAGATAGACACACACACGGATATAAAGACACACACACGGATAGATAGACACACACACGGATAGATACACACACGGATAGATAGACACACACACACGGATAGATAGACACACACACGGATAGATACACACACACGGATAGATAGACACACACACGGATAGATAGACACACACACGGATAGATAGACACACACACACGGATAGATAGAAACACACACACGGATAGATAGACACACACACGGATAGATAGACACACACACACGGATAGATAGACACACACACGGATAGATAGACACACACACGGATAGATAGACACACACACGGATAGATAGACACACACACGGATAGACACACACACGGAGAGATAGACACACACACGGAGAGATAGACACACACACGGAGAGATAGACACACACACGGAGAGATAGACACACACACACACACACGGAGAGATAGACACACACACACGGAGAGATAGACACACACACGGAGAGATAGACATGCACACGGAGAGATAGACATACATGCACGCACACGGAGAGATAGACATACATGCACGCACACAGGAGATAGAGAGAGACAGGCACACACGAGAGAGGGCTGACACACACACGCACGGAAGAGAGACAGACACACACACACAGGCACACACGGAGAGAGAGACACACACACGAGAAGACACACACACACGCACGGAGAGAGACACACACACACGCACGGAGAGAGACACACACGCACGGAGAGAGACACACACACACGCACGGAGAGAGACACACACACACGCACGGAGAGAGACACACACACACGCACGGAGAGAGAGACAGACACACACACGCACGGAAAGAGAGACAGACACACACACGCACGCACGGAGAGAGACAGACACACACACACACACGCACGGAGAGAGAGACAGACACACGCACGAATAGAGACACACCCACACACACGGAGAGAGACACACACACGCACGGAGAGAGACAGACACACGCACGCACGGAGAGAGACACACACACGCACGGAGAGAGACACACACACACGCACGGAGAGAGAGACAGACGCACGCACGGAGAGAGAGACAGACACACACACGCACGGAGAGAGAGACAGACAGACACACACACGGAGAGAGAGAGAGAGAGAGAGAGAGAGACAGACAGACAGACAGACAGACAGACAGACAGACAGACAGACAGACAGACACACACACACACGCGCGCGCGGAGAGACACACACGTACGGAGAGAGACAGACAGACACACACGGGGAGAGAGAGAGACAGACAGACACACGGGGAGAGAGAGACAGACACACATGGGGAGAGAGAGAGAGAGAGAGAGAGAGAGACAGACAGACACACACGGGGAGAGAGAGAGAGAGAGAGAGAGACAGACACTCACGGGGAGAGAGAGAGACAGACACTCACGGGGAGAGAGAGAGACAGACACTCACGGGGAGAGAGAGAGACCATTACCACGGGGAGAGAGAGAGAGACAGACACACACGGGGAGAGAGAGAGAGAGAGAGAGACAGACACTCACGGGGAGAGAGAGAGACACAGACACACTCACGGGGAGAGAGAGAGACACAGACACACTCACGGGGAGAGAGAGAGACA